>PVLA01005108.1:0-156166 GCA_004027455.1 Hydrochoerus hydrochaeris | reverse complement strand
CAGTGAAGCTCAGGAGGAGAGCTCCTGGGCTTCTCCTCTCCTTTTAGTAGATATGGAACACAGGATGTAGCCATAGATTCTGCAGATCTTTCAAAAAGATATGAGCTAGTAAGGATTATAGGGAAAGTCTTAGGGTGTGTTATGGTTGTATCTAGATGTCCCCCTCAAAGCCTTGTACTGTTGTATTTTTCAGAGGTGTTTAGATCTAGGGTGTGTGACATTGGGATTAAAAGCATGGGTGATTACTAAATGGGTCCACTGATTGGTCCTATATCTAGTAGCCTAGAAAGAATATAAAAGGGGCAGAAAGAAGTGCTATGGTTGCCTGGACTTGCTGCTTGCAACTTCTACCTTCTGCCTGCCATGAACTGTTCTTCCTCTGTGATGCCCCTTTGCCATGCCACCCTGCATTGGAGTTAGCCAACTATGAACTGAAACCTCTACAAACTTTGAGCTAAATAAATCTTCCTTACTTTAACCTGTGGGTGTTGAGTATTTTTCTCTCAGCAACAAGGAAAAATAACTAAAACAGGGTGTCACCTTGAAAAGTAAGGAAATGAAGGCCTAGGTGAGAAAGAGGGGCAGAGCTGAGGCTCAGAGGTGGCCACAGTAGAGCTGAGATGGGGGCACCTGAACCATCAGAGACAGTGCTGGCTAGGGTAGACACTTTCAAATCTCTGGTTTTCCACCTGGCATGGTCCCTGCATGCTGAGGTGGTCATTTGTACAACAGTCACTCAGTGGGCTTGATAACTTGAACAGAGACAAGTCTAACCAAAGGATGGGAAATGGCTGGCTTATCTTCCTAGTGCTCTTTTTTCCTCTCTGCACTTCTTCCCTGGGCTTGTTTTAATGTCTCATAAATCGACCAGTTTTACTAGGGAAAAGAAAAAAAAAACTAGACAAATAATGAAAAGAGATGAAATAGGGAAAAGTCCTTGCTTACTACTCTTTAGTAGCAAGAGATCTATCTATAAGTCAAGGGCTTTGCTGTCTTGTTTGAGGGAAGAGAAATGGGGATTGATCTCTCCTTGTCATCAGATTTGTACTCCTTCCTCTTTACTTGAAATAACTGCCTCCAGCTGGAACCTCCTTGACAGCTGCTACTTCTTCCCTAGTGCCTGGAAAGCCCAAAGCAACTGTGAGGATTGAGCCTTTTCTTTGCTTCTGTTTTCCTTTGAACTGACCCTTAAGTGACCCTAGCATGAATGCAGGTCAGGCCCTTGTTGATGTGGCCAGAGTCACATATTTGCTTGATGAAAACCCAGTGTAAAGGAATAAAGCCACATCCTCGACGTGAAATATAGATTTCATAGCTATTTATACATGAACTCACTCTTTTGTCTAGCTCTGTGAGTCTGGGCACATTTTTAGAAGTATATTTTACATCCTGGATTTAAAAGGTCAAGATCTTACAGTTAGATCTGTCATAAACACCCCCACCCCATACCCTACTCCCGTGTAAATGCTACAAGTTAATCCTTTCTATCTATTTTCAGGGCAAAGAACCAGGGAATGCCCAGCTTTACTCTATTGATTTCTAAGAACTATTGGTCTTTTGTTGAGAAGGTAGCAAAAAATTTGTTGTTGTGCCTGGGATTTGCTGGGTGCTACTAATTCGATGTGGCAATGAGATAAAAGTTCAGCTCAGCTGTCTTCAACCTCACAGAATCAGAATGCCTTCCACTTAGCATAGGAGTCAAGCAATTCCCTGGCAATAGATTACTTTCAACTTGTAGGTCTACTAAGTAAATAGAAAAGTAATTAACAGTGTGCTGGGGTAGATGTATCAGGTGGAATTTCATTAGAGAAGGAAGAACTGAGAGAATCAAGAAGTCATTTGTGTCCAGTGATGAATCTTTCATGTTGTCTTTCTCTAGGATGGGCACGTTATCTCTGCATGTCTTCAAGAAGAAAAATTTCTGAATTTCCTATTATATTTTCACTTTGATCATGGGAAAAAGAAAAATCTTAAGTGTCTGGCATTGATCCAAAAAATAAAGAATTCTCATTTTTCCATTTAATGGATTTGGTCCCAAAACTTATGCATGATTCTCCCTCTCTTCTGTTGTATTTTTATTTTTTTAACTATTAAACAACTAACTTTTGAAATGTGAACTATGTCTCATTATTACTTCCTCCTCCTTTTGGAAAATAAATGGCATTTATAACAGCAGGAAGAAATGGAGTTTCATAGGAAGGAAATTTGTGCTTAGCTGGAATAAGAAAAGAAGATTAAGGCATTTAATTTTAGCCACCTCTAACAAATATATTTGAAAGTACTAAATTCAATTTCACATATCCAGAATGGTATATCCTAATTTTAGTATATTAATTAACAATAAAAGTAGTATTTTGCCTCATACAAAGAAATAAAATAATTAACTTACTGAGGAAATGTGATCATATGATTTTACTTTGAGAGGAACTGACAGAAAGGCTTTGCAAAGTGACTCTGGCTGTCGGGCCTCTTTGGAATTCTTTGTTAAGTACTTAAGCAAGAACCAGTTTATCTATCTCTAAATATTACCTGTCTAGATCCAGGTATACTGCACACATTTCAGCAAGGTGTGGGACATCCTCTTCAGAAAGAATGCTTGGTAGGGGCAAGGCAAGAATTTCCTGGCCTTCCAAGGTTGTTCAAGTGTCCACCTTCTCCCTGAGTCTGTAAGTACATGGACTCGTCAAGCACCAAGACACTTTCTATTTGTGGAAGGAATTTTAACATTTCATATTTCATATATTTGGACCTTTGAACTTGGAATATTTTGTTACACTTCACATTGCTTCATTCCCTGGGAGGGGGGGAACCTAGCCTTTCAAGTGGTTATTATAAAGCTAAGTGCATAAATATGCATGAGAGGTCATTATTACCACAAGATGATACTTAAAAGATTCAAGTGTCTCTTACTAAGCTTTTTCAACTTGTTCGGTGACAGTAAATCAAAGTCTCTAGTTTTTGGTTGAAGAACTTTGCCTTTGGTTCTTTCATAGTCTTTAAGGAAAAGAAAGGAAATTGTTTTGGGGCCTTGACTGGTATTCATTTGTTCGTTATACTGATGTAAAACAATCTATTTAATTACCTGTGTTCAGGTTTATTGCAGAAGCCATGCTAACAGTGTTGTAGCCTGGATTCTGAGAGCTGAGTCATGAAGTTTCCAAATTTAGTTCTGGAACTGAGGCATAGAGATGTTAGGTGACTTTTCCCATGTCACATTTTGTCATATGGTTAAGGCTGGAAATTAGACCAGATTTTGTCCAGTGTGCCGGAGCCTATACAAGGCTTGTGAGCCCAAAGTATGGAATCATTGTGGGTTCATTCTATGAAAGATTTTCATTTGACCATGTGGTACTCCAAAACTTGCTAGTTTGATGTGAAAATGTTAGTGTTGTCAGACTAGAAGTCTCTTAACAATGACATTCTCATTTAGAGTCAACTCCACTCCAGCCCTGTGCTTGTAGTGAGTTATCAGTTAGAGAAGATAAGTTTTTTATCTTTAGAATTAATTACACAGGCAGCCCTGTTGTTACTGGGAAAGGAGAAAAGAATGAAAACCGAAAAGAGTTGGAAGGAGAAGAACAGATCCAACAGCATATCCTTTCCTCTGCTTGGTTGGGACTGCCAACTAGCCCTTGGGTCTGATAATGCTCTTTTTTTTTTTTTTCCTTTTTGGTACTGGGAATGGAACTCTGGTCATTATCTGATAACTTTCTTAGCTTCAAATTAACAAAGAGCCAAGGAAGTCTTTCTAATATGCTTGTTCCTGGGCTTCCATCACTGAATTCCAGGAAAAATCTGGAAAAGAAGCTAGTAGAAGCCAGATATGGCCTCTTCCCTGCACAAACTTGCAGTAGACAGATGCATCTGTGGTGTTTGACAGGAGGCATCCTCTCACCCTAGGGCTGGTCTTGCTGGAGGTGGTGAACTCATGATTGATGGAATCATACTGTTCTGAAAGTAAGTCTGATCTGACAAGGACCTTGCAGTCTGACAGAATGCCTCCCAAGTCTGGGTTTTGTACCTACTTGCCATTGTCATGAATAGGTGACACATTACCAAGATCAATTTCTATCCTACCCCATCATTCAGGCACATGGTGACCAGTGGAAAGAGTGACCTGAGATGCCCAACTTGGATTGAGTCTTTGTTCTTCTGCTTACTAGCTGTGGAACTTGAGCAAATTACTTGCTTTTCTGGCAGGTTTCCTTACCTGCAAACTAGGACTTATCCTCCTTTCCTGGCCTCCCAGCATCCTCAGGTCTAGAGAAGCCAATGGGTAGTATATCTGGTCTTGGAAGGTGCTTGACAAAGGTCCACCTCCATTCTCTGCTTCCCAAGGTTCTTTGTAATACTCTTTCATGTGTCTGAACTCATTTGGTTGTGCCAAGGTTCAGCAAGCCTTTATTTTATTTTCATGCTATTTCTGTACTTTCCTTTTTTATTCAGTTATTTTAAAGACACATCTTTTTTTTTTCCAGTGCTGGGGCTCAAACTCATGACCTTGCACTTGCCAGGCAGGTGCTTATGCCACTGAGCTAAATCCTTGGCCCTCAGTTATTTTAGCATATATTAAAATTGCCAAATTTAAGAGTAAATTTTTCTGTTTTTCTCCATTTATTGTGACTTGAGTTGCAGAAGAACATGACTTTTCTTTCAGATTCTTCATCATTTCAGTATTTCACCCACCTTAGAAGCTCAAGAGTTACCCTGTGGCTGACAAAATGATTGGAAGACAAACTTTTCCAAATCCAAGCCTTTATTTCCACTTTAAGTTACTGTCTTCTTCAAACCCTGACCTTTAGGGTCAGCAGGAAGCTATGAGATCACAGATACCTCCTTTCTTGCGACCTTGGTCTGGCCAGATGGATGGCCAATGCCAGAAACAAATGCAGACCTATGTGCACACAGATAGAACCCAGGAAACAGATCGGGCAGCCTGTGGGCACCAAGGCTTAAGTCCTTCCACATGTAAGTGGGGATTCCAACACAGTTCTGTTCGTCCTTGAATGCTCCTACTTTTTTTCAGAAGTAACTTCACCACTCCCTGGTAATTGGGAGCTTTCTACCTGTGGTTCAGCATACTTTATCTTTATTAAAATTTTCTGCTTAGAATTTTGGTCCAGGTATTGGTCTTACACACCTTAGCAAATGACATATTACATGAGATTGGGCTGATCTCACCCTGGACATCTATTCATTTACATCCTACAAATGAAACATTTTTTCATCTGCCTATCCTCTCTTTTGCCATTAGTTTTGAATTCTTCTATCAACATTTGCCAGTGCCTAGCAAGGTGCTAGGCCTAGGGCTAAATCCAATTGTGATTCAGCTCCTGGAATTGCCCTTAGTTTTCTGTCTTCCTTCTCCTCTCTTAGTAGCTCTTCTTGTCTCTGTGCTCTGAGACTCCCACACAGAATGTAATACCCCACACAGGATGTCTTTCCCTGTGTAAACTAAAATAGTCCTGGCTTCTGTGTGCCCAGATCCTTTCTTACCTCACACTGACCTCGTGTCTGGTCTTGCTGTCAGTCTGTCTGGTGGGAAGTGCTGTTACTAATACAGGTTTTAGAACGTTTATTTGCAAACTTTGAATCCACTCATATTTTCTCTCCTATCCATGTTTGAGCTACTAACTCATGGGGGTCAGATACTGGCTGCTGTTTTGTGTGTTTCATCCATCAAGGGGTTCAATTATATTTTAAGAAAGTAACACTTACACTGTCTTGTCTTAAATAACAGATTCTCTTAAAAACCCCTGAAACTGGATGAGACAATAGAAATCTTTTGGTTCTATTCCTTTTTATTAATGGATTGAAACACTGAGACTCAAGGAGGACAAGGACTTGGCAGCAATACTTACAGGAGTATCTGCCTAGAAACATCAGAACTTGACCTCTGACCTCAATTTGGTATTTTGATCTTTAAGTTTGTTTTTTAAAAAATAAAAATATATATGTAAAAGAACAAAAGCAACCTTTACTGCACATTGAATCAAACACATGCCAGTGTGGTTTGGCACGCCATTTCATCCTGAACATCTTGACCTTGAATTATTATTATTTGCTCCCTTGACACCTTGGTAGCTCACCCTGATTGGTTGCTTTCTGAACTCAGAAAAACCTAGGTATCCTTTCCAAGGATTTATTGATCTCTTATGAACATGCTGTGTCTGCATTACATGGTCATTGGCAGCTGCCTCTTTACTATTGCCTGACCAGTTCTCTGAGAACCTTTTGCTGGGAATTATGTTTTATTTCTGCACAAAATATTGGCTTTGGACAAAAGTGAGACTTAATCCTCGAATTTACCCCATCCCTTCTTCTCCCCACTTCTTGACTTCCTTCATTTTGGTTCCTTGTTTCATTTTTCACAGAAAGTTTGTCATGAACAGCTCAGGTGAGAGGGGCTATCTTTTCTAGTTTTTCTTGCAGCTTTCTGTAGCATATGACTTTTGTTATTGCCTTTCATTCCCCTGGATTCTAATTGTGCTAAATGTGTGCTATCCCATGAATTGGGAGTAAGTGGGATAAATCATCTGCCCCTCCCCTGTCTATCCCCTGGTCTTAGTTCTGTCCTCTGGAGCAACACAGAGTACATCTAATCCCTGCTAGTATTTTAAGATTATGATCCTATCCCTCTTACATGGCTCCTGTCTCTCTCCCTATGCACTCTTTTAAAGGATAAATATAAGTGTTTGCATCTGAGCAATGTTGTCTGACCTGTGCATAGGCCAGGAAGCCTTTACTGGAATATTCTATTTCCATTCATTGGTTTTGTTTTGCAACACCATCATACCCTTTGCTTGTGGTCAACTATATCCCCCACCTCTTTCCCTTCCCATAGAAACTGCTGGTAAGCCTGGTCTCTATTATTCTCTACCTATGTCATTTGCTTTTTTTTTTTTTAACCCTTATTTATCATGCTAATTCATGTTTTTACTTGGATTCATTCTGCTACCTGATTACTAAAATTCTTTTGAGTTAAAATTTTTTCCATGAGCCTTTACATTTCCTCCAAACTTTTATTGTGTTCACATTTAATACATGAATATTTGTGTTAAGATTATAGATAGAAATATTCAGTATGCTGTAGGGTCAAGCAAATAAGTAAAAAATGGTGAATGATGGGAACCAGCTTCCTCACTGGGAGGAAGGGAAGGTATGTATAGGGAAGGCTTGCTGGATCAGCGGGCTGGATGTCATCTATATACACATGAATGATATACATAAAAGTGTGTCCTCACTCTGTCCACTGACAGAGTCTGGGAACAGGAACATTCCAGCAACACCAAACACGTTCCGGGCTTGTGTCTTGGTTTCTAACTCCAATTCTCCAAAGAAAAGGACCAGGGTGCTGTGGAGAAATGATTTTCCAAGACTGGGCCTGGGAAAACCCAGGACTACCCTGCAGCACCTCATAGTAGCATAAAGTGAAGAATGGCTCAGTTATGTACAAATGGTGGCTCATCAGACAGCTGATCAAGTTCCCAACAGCCAAATCTGTATAAAATTGAGCAAATGCATAAGTAATATAGCACTCTATTATATATAACTCAAGGTGTAAAATAAAAATACATGAGTGCATGTTGTCAGAGATAAATGATTGAATAAATAAGTAAATGGGAGATAAAGGGACACATACACCTTAAAACAGAACTTCCAACAAATTACAAAGATACTCCTCCACCTAAGTCATGCAAATTTCCCCCATCTCCCTATCCTTGCCCTTGAGGGTGGCTAGACTTAGAACCTGTCTTCCAAAAAATAGAGAGTGGAGAAGGGGAGAGGAAAATTCACTTAGTACTGGCCAAACTTAGCAAACACTACCTCAGACCGATGACCAAGATCAATACCATCTGTAATAAATCATATAAATGGATGTATACTTGCACAGATATGATGGAATGATACTATCTCTGTTGCCTTCCTCTCCAAACCCACTAACTGCAGTCTGTTCACAAGAAAACCATCAAAACAAAATCAACTGAGGGACATCCTGCAAAATACCTGTCCTCAAAATTTTGAAGGTCATCAAAAGCAGGGATAGACTGAGAAAGAATAAGAGAGACTAAGGAAACATGGAAAGAGTATCTTTACAACTATTGATAGCTGAGATTATTCCTTTCAAAGTTATTACAAAATGAAAAGAAGAGGAAGGCATATTAATAACTTCTTTTTTAAAAAAAAAATGTACTCAATTTGTCAGGAACAAGAATCCTGTGATAGTCGACTAGTGACTGCTTGTCAATTGGCATCAATACATTTGTTAAAATTTTTCTCCTCGAGCAGAATAATCACAATTCTCCCGTGCATGTGCTAGGTGCTCTCACTGGACAGCTTCTCATGGAAACCACATCTTTAGCACCAATGTCTTTCCACCATGATAGAAAGGTTCAAGTTCAGGAAACTGGCACTTCCAAAACTGTTGGATTCTACTGTCTTGATCCAGACCCAAGTTCAGATGCTCTTTACTATGATGACAATGAATTACTCTGGCTAAAAAGTTTCTACTTAGAAATCATCTAGCATTTAAAGTTAAACATGTCTAAATCCAAGATCCACATTATGTTTTTCTTGGACAGTCATATTTTCTGTGTTACCCAATTACCAGGCAAGCTTCTATATTCTGGAAACTTGAACTAATAACTTCTGAGTTATCTATGAATTCCCTTTTCTTCATCTCCAAGAATCAGCCCACCAGTGTCCTGCAAGGAAAGTTGTTTACCATTACCCGATTCTACTTTTCATTCATTCAGTGAGCGATCTCTTCCCTAGCCTAGGCCCGCAGAACTTCTCTTGACCATGGAACTATTTTACTTGAAGCCTCAGTGTCTCTTATTTCTCTTTAAATAAAACCTAGCACTCTTAGTCATGATCTTCATAACCCTCTGTCAGAGATTTTCCCACCTGAAATCCATTCTAGTTCTTCTTTCTTATGCCCTAAATCTGACTGGTGGCTGAAATTTGGTACCTCTTCCCTCATGGTTTGATTCCTATAAAATGTACTTTTTAGCCTCTGTTCTTTCTCCTGAACCCCAGTCCACACCTCTCCCAATGTATATCATGCTCCCTCGAGAATCTTTCAAGTTAGATTTCCTTCATGACTCCAGCTGTTATGGCAAAACTTTGACATGTATCAACAGCTGTAAGGAATATTTTTATTCTTCAATTTCTCTAATTCTTGTTTTCCTCACTTTATTGGACTGTATGCTGTTTGCGTTCAGGTATATGTGCTTTAACAACTTATTTATTTACACATGTATAAAGTGTTATTTGAGCACAATGCATATTAAATTAAAAACCATGGTTTTTGAGTTTGTTAAACATGCGATCTTCACAGTGGATTATCAAAAAAGGAAAGAAAGAACAATAATAACACACTAGTATTGTCTGATTAGGGTGTGACATTTCTATACAGTTAGCAGTTTTAAAAATGGAACCTGTGGTGTCCCCAGGTCACTTCTTCCAGGATATAGTCACTTGCATCATCCTGGGGTGGAGAGGAGCCCACACATCTCTGCCTGCAGAGCCTCATCCACTAGCCTGAGACTCACCTATGTCAGTCTGAACAAACCGTGCGAAGAGGCAGCCCCTGGCCCCTTGTGAGAGATTTTGCAGAAGAAGTATAGAATATAATACCTACACTTCCTTCTTGATCTGTGAGTTCTGTAATGCTTGTATTAATGCTTTTAAGTTTCCAGAGAAGTTTGTGTTTGGTAAACCCAGCCTGTACTTTAAAAATCTATTCTTTCCAGATATATAAGCTTTAAAAAAAAAAGTAACAAAAAAACAAGTATTACTGTCTTTCCTTTTCTTTCTTGATAATCAGACCACTGTGCTCTACCAGACTCCACCAATGTTCTATAAATGTTGATGTCTCTTTACTATACAGAGAGTCATTCTTAGAATCTGGTGCCTTTCCTACTTGTCACTGTATCCGTAGCCTCTCCCAGTGTTCTCTATTACCTCCTGTGTCCTCTGCTGGAAAAGTGATGGTGCCTTCACAGTCTCTACCATGTGATCTGAGCTTGCCATGAAGAAGGACTGAGGGGAGTTAGAGCAACAAAAGAACGGGCCTGGAGGCCTGCTTGTGTGTGTGTATGTGAGAGTGTCTGTTTAGATGAGTGTGTACATCTGTGTGATTTGTGTTTGTGCATGTGTGTGTTTGTGTGTGTGCATGTTAGTGTATGAAGGTCTATGTGTGTGACAGTGTGTGTTTATGTGTGAGTGTGCTCATGTTTTCATGTGAGCATGTGTAGGTTTGCATGTAGGGGATGGTGTGTGTGTGTGTGTATCAGGAATGAGATACTGGCGTCAACTTGCAGAAGTGTATCCTGGGCCTGCCACTTCCCTTCCATCTCACCACAGCAAGGGAAATCCAAGGTCTTCTGTGGTCTGAAATTGTGCTTTGCACATCCATGATCTGTGCTTCTTGGTCCCCCCTCTCACTGTTAGCATATGCATAACATGCTTTGAACTGCAGTTTGTAGTGAGTTTCTACTTTTCTAAGAAATTGAAAGAATGAGAAAAGGGAGGAAGAGAATGTCACTTTCACCTTGCATATCCACAGGCTGTCTCAGGTGTGCATTCCCTGGGGAGCTGACCTGTGGGCTCAATGTGCTTGGATCAACTTTTGGATGTCTTGACTTATTGGCTTTGAATTGATCTATTGATTTAATAAGAGTCATTTATCATTGTCACTGATTCCAGATGAAGTACTCAATTTATCTCTGGTTTGGCAAAAATCATCAATAATGGAAGCTGTGCTGATCTTCTTAAGTGACTAATTTCCATGCAATGATCATGGGAAAACTCTATCACTGTTACAGCTGGATGTTTCTGTGTAGAACTAATGCTGCTGCCTGCCAGATGGACCCAAGCCTGGGTTCTTCATGTTTGGGGACCTCATTTTACTGTCTGAAGAATGACACCACTAATTGCAACTCAGGACAGGTATGGAGTGAGGCTGGGCATCTGGTTTTATGGTGTGCCACTGGGGCCTCCATGGGCCATCCTTTCCTGGCAGTCCTCAGGATATGACTGGTTGAGTGAGCCTTCCCCTCCATGGCTACCAGGGTTTTGGAGAAATGGTGGAAATGAGGTCATCAACCATGTGGACTCACTTCCTCTGGACATTAATAGCCAAATGTACAAAAAGAAAAAAAACTGCCTGTCTAGCCACTGCGTATACAAATGCCCTCTATGACTTTTGTTCTCTGCTAACAAAACACAGACCACACAACCACACACAAATATGTGTTCACACAACTCTTATGTACACATCTGAGCACACACACACACACACACACACCTCTAACTCCACTGTTACCCTAACACAGAATCCACTTTCTACCCACATAAAATGTACAGCAACAGGGTAGAATGTCATCAGGTCTGTGGAGTTTTCAGCATTTTGTTTTTTTCTCATTTTGCTCCAAACCTCAGAGTTATGTCCCCAGCTCCTACCCGCAGCTGGCCATGCTGGGAGTTCCCATGCCAACTCCGCATGTTCTTGGGGGAAATGAAAGTTGGCCTCCTGAAAATCAAAAAAGGAAATGAATCTAGCTGGCTGCATCCCTTTCTTTGCTCCTTCATGCATTAGTGTATCACCCTCTTTAGCACCTTTTAGTCCCTTTTGTTTCACTGCTAACAAGGGGACAACTTCTCTTCTGTCTGGGGCACATTTCCTGTAAGTGCCAGCCATGTCTGCAAACTAGAGAGGAAATCCATAGAGCCTAGGCCTGACTTTCGTCCAGTGCCTCAGCTTTGAATAGCACTAATTAAAGACAACACAGCATTTTCCTTACCACGACTCTCTGAAGGCAAAAACCATCTCTTGAGACACTTCCCCAAAATCCACATCTCCACCCTCTCTATGCTGACTCACTTAAAGAGCTAGTATCTTATGAAAGATCATGCACTAACATCTTTTTCATTTGTATTTTTTTAAATTGTGGGTTTATTTTTCTACATATAAAGGAAACTGTTTCTCTTAATGATTAATTATGATTGATATCAACACATTTGCAGCTATAATCAGAAACTACAGCTTTCTTATCCCTGACCAAAGCACTCATGATTACAAACTTTGATTTCTGCTGATCTAAAATAAAATTTTGTAAATCTGAAGAAAGGCAAGCGAAATGCTTTCCTCAGCATTTATTTAAGCTCCATAAGTTTTTAAAAGACTGAAACAAAAAAATCTCCCAAAGTTATTTTACAGAATTGCTAATATTTCACATCTTCACACTCCTCAAATTGCTATGCAAATTGCACAGATAGGCTGTGTACATTCTTAGTCAGACAGACACAGGCAGCTTTGGAATTAAATATGCAGGCTTTATTATAAAGCTTATTGCTGCTGGACTCATTGAAGATTTTGGTTCATTTCTTGCCTCAGATGTTTTGAGTATTTCCAGGTTTCCAATGGCAAGACAGAGACATATCCTTAGCTCTTTCTATATCTTCCATCCTAAATCTACCCCTAACAGAGGCCAGAGGTCTTATAGAAAAAATTACAGGCCCAAATCCACTGCTGAAGTTGTTAAGGAAAGAGCAGGAACTCCAGTTTAACAAGTACTTCTTAGTTTTTTTTTACTTGGGTTTTGGAAAAAATGAAAGTGAGCGTCCCTCACTTTCAAACACTGAGAGGATGGTATAGAAAAGAATAGGGAAACACGAAAACAGATGAACTGAAATCTATTTTATTTACAAAAAGATTCTTGCCAGGGGTTTAGCTCAGTGGCACATGCTGGAGAAGGCCCTCTATGGATTTCTTTGGGAGGCCTGGTGGGGAGGGGGAGTCCGGAGGAACAGCGGCAGCTGTGACAATGTTTGTGAAGTGTACATCACAGTATCTGATATCAGACACCTGTAGCTCCTTAACACATGGGGATTATTATTAAGGTTTGTGGTCCTAGAGAAAGCCTGTCAATCATATTGGAATAAAATAATTGAAAACAGTCTAAAACCAATCAAAACCAAGAATAAAAGCATTATTGGCTTTTGAATCAAAATGATAGGAATTCATCAATGGCTGCCATGATGTTCTTGTTTTCTTCAGTGTAGTTGTTCATACTATCACACATACTAAAATCAATTCTTGTAAACCCTTTAAGTGAAATTCTAGGCATATATAAGCATGTACCTCTATCCTTTCTATATTAGAGTAAAAAGCAAAACAGCAAATAAATAACTATATCTAAGAGCCCAAAACAATAACAGTGTAGGCTTTCAAAACAAGGAACATAACAATTTGTTGTTTTGCATAGTTATCTTCATAAATCTTACTTGAATTACCAGATATAGTCATGTAAAATTGATCTAATCCTATGGATGTTATCTGTTTTGTTACAAAAACTAATCAAATTATTAGTACAATCATCTTAGTAATCTTAAGTGTGTATATACAAATTTATATCTTATTTCATTTCTCTTCCTTCTTTTCTCTTTTTCCCTGAGTTATTTTTTCTTCTTTGAGCAGTTTCTTACCCTTTCACAATATTTGTTGAAGATTTTGTATCTTATTTACTCTTTCAGTTTCTTACACTAGGGAATCAATATGGTATTTACATATGTGAGTTTGATTTATTTCACTTACGAGTATGATTTCAAGTCACATCCATTTACTTATATAAGCCTCAATGTGATCTTTCTTTATAGCTGAGTAGTATTCCATTGTATAAAAATACCACATCTTTTTTACCCATTCCTCAGTTGATAGGCATTTGGGTTGTCTTCAAGATTTAGCCATTACAAATTGTGCTGCTATAAACATGGGTGCACAAATATTACTGTGATATGATGTTTTCAGTTCTTCTGGGAATATGCCCAGAAGTGGAATAGCTGGGTCAAATGGGACCTCCAATCCCAGCCTTTTGAGAAAACTCCACACTGATTTCCACAGTGGTTGCACCAGTCTACACTCCAACCAAAAGTTTGCAGAAGAGTTCCTTTTTCCCCACAGCCTCTCCAGCATTTGTTATTGGTGGTTTTCTTGATCCTGGCTATTTTCTGGAGTGAGATGGAATTTCAGTGTGGTTTTAATTTGCATTTCTCTAATGACCAATGATGTTGAACATTTTTTCATGTATTTATTTGCCATTTGTATTTCTTCATCTGAGAAGTGTATATTCATCTTAGATGCCCATTTTTGGATTGGGTCTTTGAATTTTGGGGCCTGATTTAAAAAAAAATTCTTTATATGTTCTAGATAGAAGTCTTTTGACTGAGGGACAATTGACTAAGATATTTTCCCAATCTATGAGTTTTCTTTTCACTCTGTTGGAGATTTCTTTTGATATGAAAAACTTTTTAGTAATATGAGATCTCAGTTGTTGTGGAAAGTATTTCCTGTACAGTTTGAATTTTGTTCATGAATTTTCTTCTGACCCCTATATCTTTAAGATTTCTACCTACTTTGTCTTCCAGTATATTTAGTGTTTCTGTTTAATATTTGGATCTTTGATCCATTTTGACTTTAGTTTAGTGCATGGTGATAGACATGGGTCTAGTTTTAGTTTTTGTCATATGGAAAGCCAGTTTTTCCAGCATCACTTGTTAAAGAGGCTATCTTTCTTCCAGTGAATGTGTTTGGTCCCTTTATAAGTATGCCTGGGGGAAGTGTCAGTGGAGGATACTTACCACATACTACTTCTGAGATGAATCTTTGCAGATTGAGATTATCTTCTCTTTATTTGTTCACTGAGCATCTACTGTTTATAGGGCATTGCACTGGGTGTTAGGAAGGATATACTTGAGGCTATATGTCCCATGTCGAAGGACACAGCCTCTGGACAATCTTCTCAGTCAATAACCCCATTTGTAGATGATTTCCTTTTCCTCGCCTCTACTGACTGCCATGCCCTAACCAGGGACATGACAGCCTTATCAAGCTACATGGCTTGGAAAGTTAATTTGGAACCTGACCAAACATGGGACAATCACATATTTTATTCCAGAAATCAGCAGTTTGGATTCAGAAATACAAAGTAGTTTTCTTCTGGTAGTTTGAAATTAGGACTCAGGAGTTCAAGAGACACAGAGCGTTATGTTTGGTTATGTCCTTATGGAGGAGGAGCAAAGAGCCTTGGTCAGCAAAGAAGAGGGCACAAAACAAGCATGCAAGGATACACATAAAGGAGGGGATGGATGGTTGGGGAAGAGAGGAGAACGTGTGATTTGGTTTCTGGCAGCTGCCATTTCCTGCCATTTTGGGTGGGCAGTCCTCTGCTGTGGGTCACCCTGTGCACTGCAGAGTATAAAGAAGCATCCTTCACCTCTCCCCACCAAATTCCAGGCAGACCCTTCCCAGTGATAGTGAAAAATGTGTCCATGAACTGCCAAATGTCCACTGTGGATGGGAAATTGTTCCTGATCAAAAGCCAGTCTTAAATAAGAAAGTTTGTTTTTCTCAGGTGAAAAGGAGTCAGTCTAGAGATAGTTTAAACATGTGATCATGGACTCAGATTTCTTCTGACTTCTTCCTTCTCCATTTTATACTCATTGTAATGTAACAAAATGGCTGCTCTACCTCTTGCATCATATCCATGTTCCAGAAGGAAGAAGGGGAGAGGGTGAAGAACTACACAGGTTTATGCATTGTCTGGAATAAAGTATGTGATTGTCCCATGTATAATGGGAACTATACTGTTTAATAAAACAGTAGAGTTTTATTTATATCTCATCTGTCAGAACTGAGACTTAAGAAGTATTTTTGACTGACCACATTGTCACCTTGATGAAAATGGTAGTTCTGTTACTAAGTGTAATAGCTGAAGTGTGTTCCTCTGCCAAATTCCGATGTTGAAATCCTAACCTTCAGGACCTCAGAATGTGACCTTACTGTGAAATTCTAGCTCTGGATGTGGAGAAAGAACACTAGACAGGGGCAGGTAAGGGAGTGACTGGTATGCTAGGGAGTGAAAGATATTCCTGGCTAGTGAGCTCAGGGAGGCCTGATGAAGGGACTGAAGCCAGCAGCCTTGGGTGCACAGAGGCAAGAGTGTGTTCACAAGAGCAATGTATTGAGATGAGTGGGAGGCAGGCACACACTGAGATTGTGTGAGAAACTGTGAGCTGCTTCCCTTGGCCTTTTGGGCAACCTGTCCCCTAGGGAACAATGCATTGCAACTGGACCCAAAATAAGCACAGCGTAGGTTTCACCCACAGAACTACTGAACTCTTGTAGAAAAGACCTAACCAAAGGAAAATAAAGAACTGCTTCTGGTCCAACAATTGCATTTTTGACCCAGTTTTCTTTTGTGTAACTTTTGGAAGGATGGATTCATGCTTTTTATATTTTTTCAACCCTTCTCACCTTTCTTCACCAAAACAATGCAAGCAAGACCTTGTAATGTAGCATGTCAGTCAAATTAATTCTGGCCCCAAATTTTGATGTGGAATTGTTCTCCAAAGTAACTTGGAAAATTGCTTTGCTGTATTGGCTCATTTTTTTTGCTACTATCATGCAATATGTGAGGCTATACACTTTACAAAGAAAAGAGGTTTATTTTGCCTTACGGGTCAGGAAGTTCAAGATGGAAGAGTTTCACCTGGTCCTTTCTGGCTCTGAGGCAGCACAGAGTAGCAATGATGAGAGACAGGGAGCTGGCACATGTCTATGAGTCTCTCTCTCATCTCTCCCTTTCCTTACAAAGCTACCAGGATCCAGTCTTGAGCACTCCACTCTAAATAACCTTATCTAATTCCAATCACCTCCCCAAATCCTCACCTGTAAACACCATAGTGGGATTAAATTTCCACCCTCTTAAAATCTCCCAGTGGGAATTAAATTTCAACACTTCAACCCTTGAGGGACTTCATCCAAACCAGGCTGCTTGCCAGCCCCTTTCCCAGAATATTCTAGGGAGAAACCTGAGAAGTGTGTTATAGTTTAATTAGATGTGTCAAGCAGTGATATGAAGCCTCAAGATGTGGACAGCATAGCACTTGCCCCCAGGCTCCTTTACACTGGTAGGAGATGCACAGTTACCGAGCCGTACTCCTCCAAAGCACAGCCTTCTCTCGCTTTGCACCAGGCTTGCCAGAGACAGGAGCTCAGCACATAGCTGCTGCGCTGCGATAACAGTGTGTGAACAAAAAGATCACGGCACACACTGATCTAGGAGAGGATGAACCTTTCCACAGCTACCATGGCTTGGGAGGAGCTAAAGGTAAGTAGGAAGCAGGTGCTCAGGAGAGGTGTTTTAGTCATTTTAGAATGTACTGTAGGGTGATCAAAATGTACAATGAAGTTTAGCTTTTGAAAATTTTTTTACAGGGCTGGGATTCTAGCTCATTTGGCACAGTGCCTGCCTGGAAAGTACAAGGTCTTGAGTTCGATTTCCAGTACTAAAATATTAACGAACAAACAAACAAACAAACAGAAATTTATTGTAGTAAAAGACATATTGCCATCAACTCCCTTCAAACTATTTCCCCTTGCTTCACACACATGTTTTCTATTGTTCTTGCCACCCTCTGAAGCAGTTTTGGTAGTCCTTTCTCAGGAAAGTTTTTATGAGATGTGATCAGAAATATGGTAAATGTTGCTGCTGAGTGCCATCTAATGGAAAATGGACTCATAGAAGTACTACAACGTGTCTTCATCCACCTTAGTTGCTGAATCTAGCACCTTGTGACTTCTGGTTCTTCCTCAATGTCAAAATGACCATGAAAGGTAAATGTTTTGAATCAACTCAAAGAGATCTTCCAGAATTGCTTCAGAAAGTGGCAAGAATGATTGGATAAGTGTGTTTGAAATTAGGGTGAGTATTTCGAGGGGGGTTAATGGCAATGTGTTTTTACTGTAATAAATTTTTACAATTTAAACATTCACTGTACTTTTTGATCATATGCTGCATGATAATTAAGCAAATATCCTTAATTTCCAATTTCTATTAGTTGAAAATGAGATGTTAATACACATCTTGTGGTGTTAGTTTCCTATAGCTGCATAACAACTTGCCACAAACTTGGTGCTTAAATCAACACAGATTCATTCTCTTACAGTTCTAGAGCTCAGAAATCTAAAAGGGAGGTCCTAAAATCAAGGTGCCATCAGAGCCGTGTTCCTTTTGGAGTCTTCCGGGGAGACTTTCCTTGATGTTTCTAGGCCCAGGAGATCACCCCCATTCTTTGATTGCTGACTCCTTTCTTCATTTTCACAACACAGAGGTCTAACTTCTGGTTTCATCTCCGTCAGACTCTGGTTTATAGTTTTTTGCGGGGAGAGTACAGGGAATCGAACTCAGGACCTTGCATTTTCCAGGAAGGTACTACATCACTGAGCCACATCCCTGGCCTCCTTCAGACTCCGACCTCAGACTCTCTATTAAAGTTCTTATGCTTTGATAGGTCTTGTGACTTGATACGGTAAGCCAGGGTAATCTTCCCACCTCTGGGTCCTTAGTCTCATCAACAACAACCCGTGCAGAGTCACAAACTTTGGGGATTAGGATGTGGACATCTGGCCAGTGCAGAGGGCATTGTTCTGTCCACCACACTTTGCAAAAAGGATTTCTTTTGGACAAATAAATTTCAGAAATGATAGATTAAATGAAGTAGGCTTCTTTATTTTAAATCTTTTTTAGAATTCTTTTTTTGTGTTGGTATATATTACAGAATCCAAGACAGAAATGAATGTAGTATTTCCCAATCCTGTTTGACCAAAGAACCCTTGTAAGGACCCCAAGCCCTTCATGCTGAGGTAAAACCAACTAACATTTTTCAGGATGAAGTGGGACCACAGACTTAGGAAGACAAGATCTGGTTGGACAGGGTAATACTCACGAACTTTTGGGTTTTTATTTAAACAGACTACAGGGGCTCATGGCTCTTCTATTTAGTACATTCAGAGCAGGCTGCCACAGGTTGTGCAAATAATGGAACACTGGGGATTGGAATTCCTCATTTGGAATCTGAAATTTCATCTTTCAAATTTCTGACTAGAATTTGGCTGAACTCAACTCTGCCAGCAAATGCAGATAAAGAATTCAATCCTTCACTTACTCATTCATCCATTCCTTCACTTAATAAAGTGTTTATAAGGCAATATTACATTGAGAATTCTAGGACTGTATTTCCTTGCCTGCATGCAATGCCTGTACCCAGCCCCCTTTTGCCATTATAACTCTTGAGTAGAATCACAAACAGCTGCTTTTCAAAATACCTGGTGAAATTTTCCTCCATGTCTCTACTCTCAGGTAGGCAGGACCACAGGGATGAGGGACAGCTCAACAAGAGCTACCTGTGCATTTTGGGAATTGGGGTTGGGTGGCAGGGATGGGCAGCACTGGTATTAATGGCCAGGTCAATTTATGGGATTTATCTAAGTGAATGGTAGGGCTTAGAGGTGACCTTGTGAATCCTGGAGTCCCAATGTGACCTTAAGCCATTAACTTCTCTCCACACCCAGTGCCATCTGACCCTTTTTGAGTTTTTGTGTTTCTTTTTTTTTTTTTTTTTTTTTGTACCAGGGATCGAACCTTTTTGTGTTTTTAATGCCAAGATAGTTTTGCCAAACTTCTCTATTGCCATCCCCCTCTCTGCCCCATCCTTCCGCTGGTCACTGCAGACAGAGGCAGGCACACAGACCAAGCTGCTTCACTACATGCGGCCACATGCTTCCTAGCCCCTATTTGAAAGTGCCAGTTAAGGATTCCAATTCAGGAGTGCTCCATTAACAGACCACATTAACAAGCCCTCAGAGAAAATCTCTCACAGAGCTTTTGAGCTCATAACTGCTTGGCTGTGTTATGAGTTTCTAATGTGTTAACATTCATAAAATAAAAACATTCTAAATGCCTGTGCTGCAGTAATCAGACCTTTGCCCATTAGAAGCATCTCTGTAGGGGGTGGTGGGCTCCTGTCACATTCTGCCACGTGGCACAGTCCTCCTTTCCTGTCATTGTCCTCTCAAGAAACTCTGGACTACAAAAGCTGCTTTTTGTACAGCCCTGATAGGTGGACAAGAGACAGAGCTGGTGCTGGAATTCACATGGGAAGAAGCAAGTTTTTAAAAAGTTGCCTGCTGTGTCATCTTCACTGCATTTCAGGTATTTTGAATTCAAATGGGGCCATGTACTCCTATGAGGTGTGGTTGAAAATTATGGTGAATGTTTACTTTTTAAAAATTGATTACAGTAAAGGACACATTGCCATTTAACATACTTTTCCTTTTCAACATACTTCTCCTTTCTTTGAACACACCTATTCCATTTTCAAAAATTTAAACATTTATTGTGTATTTTAATCACATATTGTTCTTAGTTCTTCACTGTTTCCAGACAAGGAAATGTAGGTGGGACATCATTTCCAGGGAGTGGCTTTTTCTTTCTCCCCTTCCACCTCCATGTTTAGTCTGCCCTCTTGCTGACATTTTAAGGATGATTTGATGTGATTTAGTTTAACACACTGCTGAATCCTGGACACTGGACATTATAGCCAAGGGGCCCTTGAGCTGATTCACCTTGTCTCTCCCTGTCCTTGGGGTGTGATATGAGGAGACCTGAACTGGAGCCACAGGGCAATCAGAGGCTGGAAAGGGCGGATGAGGACTCAGCAGTCTGCACAGGCCCATACTTTTTGGTCCTTGTGGGTAGCCAAGGCCTGTGGACCTGCCCCAGCCCCCTGGCACCAGTTCCTATTACATGGCACGTGAAAGCAGTACCGAGGATTGCCATTTTCTTCTTCTCATCCTCTGGGCTGACTCAAGGGGCTTCTGTCCACTGGGCAGGACCCCCTGTGCTCAGGCAAAGCTAGGATACTCTCATTCCTGTAGAGCTAAGGGTTGAGTTTAGTTTCCTTTGAAGCAGAAGTGGTGCAGACAAGGTGCCAGCTACAGTGAGACCAAGGGGAGAGAGCTGGTGGTGTGTGACTCCTGATATGGTCAGGCAAGGAGAGGAAGAGACAATTCCTTTTTAGAAAAAACTTCCGTGAGGTAACAAGAAGTTATATGGCATGTGTGGATATACGTGGTGACTGAGAAATACAGTGAATGTTTAAATTTAAAAAAAACTGAATACAGTAAAAGACACATTGCCAAGAGCAATGGCATAACTATGTTTGACGAAAGGAGGAATATAGTCTTCTACTATAATAATTTTTAAAATTTAAATATTCATTGTTGTTTGATCACTGTTTATTGATCAACTGTTTATAGAAATTTCGATCAAACAAGAAATATTAAAACGTATCTTTATCCACCTTATTCACCATTCTGGTGCCATCCTACATCTGGCTCTTCCTCAAAGTTAAAATGACCATGAAAGGTAGATGTTTTGACTCATCTCAGGGCCTGGATGCAGCCATGACAGCACAACTAAAGACACTCAGGGAAGAAGACTTTCAGAGCTGCTTCAGAAAGTAGCAAGAATGCTGGGATAAGTGTGTTTCGAGTTGGGGAGTATTTTGAGGGAGATTATACGTTAAATTATTTTGAAAAAGTTAAACATTTGTAGTAATTTTTGATCACACTGTGTATACCCTAAAACATCTCAACTACGGTGCTGTGGGAGTGTGGTGCCAGGATCACCAGCCTGCCTCAGCTTCTGCCAGAGGCCTTGCTCTTCCTGGATGCCCCAGGTGCCTGTGGTGAGCAGGTTCAGGTGTACAGCAGTAGAGCATCCCTGCCCAAATGATTCCTCCTCTGGCAACCGTTGCTCCAGGACACCCTAGGAGTGTCAGGCCTGAGTTCTTCTGTGGCTCTCTGCCCAGCCCTGCTCTTTCCCATGTATCCTTGCACAGTCTTCTTTCACAATGTACTCAGACCCTGTGTCCACCCTCCCTGTCTTGGCAGCTGTTTCCCAGAAACCCAAAGGCTGACCTTTGGGCACAATGGAAATAGAGGTGGACACTGGAACTGACTGGTTATGTAATGACCCAAATGCAGGTTGATGAAACATCTGAACTCTTTGTGGGACTCTAGGGGAGGAAAGGGCTACAAGATTGACAGGAAAGTAAAAGGCTGAAGAGAAAGAGTTCAGGAAAGTTCTCATGCTCCATACAGTGTCTTTGGATCATCTCTTCTTTGTCTTGAGCCCCACTTGCTACAATCCAGGATGGATCTGTGATCAAATCAGCAACAGAGGTCAAGGCAGCTCAGATGAGAATAGGAGGGATATTTGTCCTTCCCGGTTTTGACAAGGAGTGTCAGTTCCTATGATTACTAATGCTGCACAGACCAGTGTTTGGGAAGGATTTTGGGAGCCACTCAGAGGAATCAGCCTGCTTTGCCTGATCATTTCCCAGATGACAAGTGCAGGAAAAAGCCTGAGGACATATGCACCTTCTGTTCTAAAGCCCGGCCTAGACTCCTGTTTTCTGTCTGCATAGTGGCCTGCAGTGTTTGTCTTCCACTAAAAGCTAGGAGCATTAGTGGCACTTCTGTATCCACCTTCATTCCTTTGGAAGTAGCCCAAGACCTGGACTCCAGGGTGTGTTGTCTAAATCTGGAAAATCTCTCCTGGGATCACTCAGGTGTCCATGTCTATTTTTTTGACCACAATGACTCATTTTACCCAGAAAGAGTGAGCAGGGAGAGGTACTGCCCTGTGGGCAGAGGGAGGCCCAGAGAGGAGGCCAGGCTCGGATCCTGGAGTGCTTTAAGGTATTCTGGTAGAAGTATTGGCCTTTGCATTAGGGAACAAAGCAAATGCCTCCCTTAAACAACCTCAAGGTCCAACAACTTGTCTTTTGCACAACGCTGCACTGGGGCAAGAGGATCCATCATTGATGTTTCATTCATTTAATTTGAACCAAATCTCACCTCCACTTGAGTTGATATCAATTCCTCTTTCACCAGATGCTGGTGCAGATTTGAATGGAACTGAGGAACAGGGGCTAGAGATAGGAACAGAACAGGTCCCAGTGAGGCCAGAGACAGAATGTAGAATGTGGCAAATGAGAAGAGACCAAAGACAACCTCTACCTATTATGAGTTGAATTATGGGCCCCTAAAATATATGCTGAAGTCCTAACTCCTGTTAGCCGTGACTGTGACCTTATAAAGGGTATTTGCAGGTGTAAGTAAAGATGAGGCAATTAGGATCCGCCTTAATCCAAAAGACCTGCTTTCCTTGTATGGTGAGGAGAAGCCACAGAAGCACAGGGCAATGACAGGTGACAATGGAGGCAGAGTGGAGTGATGCTACTTCAGGCAGCACCTGGGGCTGCCGGAAACTGCAAGAGGAAAGCCAAGGTCTCTCCTGAAGGCTTTAAGGGGAGCATGGTTCTGCAAGATCTTGATGTCAGACATCTCACACAGTTCTATGAGAGGTATCTGTTGTTATAAGCCCTGCCCCCAGATTCCAGTGTTTTATGGTGGCCCCAAGAAGCTGACATAGCCTGATTCACACATTCCAAACCACTGACTCATCAGTATGATAAGAGTCAGAGATTATGACTATCACATATTGGATACACTAGGTGTATTAACAGCCACCGAGTAAAATACAGGTAAAAGAAAAGGGAAAAAAAGCCACGCACAGAGAAAATATTGACAAGGGATCCCAGCAGGGACTGGCTATAGAACCAGGTAGGTGGACAAAGTGAAATTGCCTAGAGCTCAACACATGCATGTACCACTGAGAAATAAATAGACTTGCAGTAGAAAGGACCAACATGGATGGCCAGGGAGTTGCCAGCAGCAATAAAAGAAAAGAGATGAATGTAAGAGGTCTGTAAATGAGCTGATGCAAGAGCTCAGGAAAAGTAGGAAGTCTGAAATGACAGCCAAGCTCAAATTCAAGGTCCATAAGAGCAGGAAAGAAAAGCTTGACCACTGTATGTGTTGAGGCTCTGTTCTGTAGATACAGACAGACAGTGGCCAGCTGTGTGGAGAGGCATCCAGCATCTTGTGCAACCAGGAAGACTGGTCAGTGACCCTTCTCACCTCCTCCACAACAGGGAGAGAATGAGCCAGCTGTCAAGGAGCTAGTCTCTAGCTCAGGACCGTAGGAGGTGATTCTTTGATAAGCACCTTTGTAAATAGAATTGCCCAAAGGACAACAGCCAGAGCTGCAGATTTGGACACTCAACAATGTGTATCCCAGGGTGACAATACCTTTGGTCACCTCGGAAACCTAGCAGACACAGATATGTTCTCACAACTTGGGGTGAGTTAAATTGCCAGCTCTGAGGCCACAGAATGCATTAAAAGGAACACCTGACTGGCATCTAAAAGTGGGCAGCACACCAGGACGCTCATGTGGCAAGAGTGCAGTCGCCTGGTTGGATTTAGATGAGACAGTTCCAGTGAGAATGACAAACCTAAGCCAGCATCTCAGCATTTGTGTCTGAATTTGACAGGAGGAAAACAGCAGAGAAAACTCAAATGTCAAGAAGGGTGGGGCATCTGGTCTGGTCCCAGAGAACACCAGCAGGTGGAAGGCTATGCCCCAGGGTATAGCTTTATAATAGTCGAATGACTTGTTATGTCTGGCACTTGGCAGCAGCCACTGAGCAGGGTATAAAGGGAGGAGAAGCTCTGAGTCTTCACATTTGTCTCACCTCTACTCTTGACCAAAGCACAACTGTTTAAGGCTTCATTTTTTTTCTTCCACTTGGAAAATTATATTGTTCATGTTAATTTTTAAATTAAGATGAATAAATTGAATTATAAAAAATTTCTCTGAAACAAAACTCTCCACATGACAAAAATGCTTCCAGTCCAAAGTGGTAGTCTACTTTTTTGTGACACCAAAACTATCAGACTATCTCTATAAATCAAAAATGAGAACACATAGGTGAGGCTTACTGAAATATCATGTGGAGTAAAATCAACAAAGGCAGGCCCAGTGTTAATTATGATGACTGAGAAACAAAAATGTAAAGCAATATGAGCACACGTGGCTATCCAGACTTAAAAGCTTAGGTCATTAAACCCTAATACATGAGATACAGCAGGAGAGAAAGAAGCTGTTCAAACAGCTCTAGAACTCTTACGAGGAAGAAGAACCATAGGGCAGGATGCAACCACAATGCAGGTTTGACGCTTTCATCTTGTGATGTAGACCAGCATGTGTAAGTGGTAAAGCCTTTATTTTCTCCACTGAGAAATGGGAATAACAACAATTCCTTATATGGTTGTTGTAATGAAGTTACTCAGCACAGAGCTTGGCATGTATTGTAACAATAAATAGTAGATAACAACAAAGTGCAAAAAGTGAATATAACAGTGATAAATGTAGAGATTCAATGTGTGGAAAACATATGAAAACTGCCTACAAATCTCTTAAGCATATAAAAATCCTCAAAATTATAAATGATGAGAAAAGCTCACCCTTCACAGAAGTGGAAACAAAAATGAATAAATTAATTCAATGACTATGAGGGGAAATAAACCTTCATTACACAGTTGTAATGAAACAAAGTAATGTAAATATCAAGCCCCGTTACAATAACATTGTTGAAACTATCAGTAAAGAAAAAGTGACACAAACAAGGTGCTTGTTCTGAAGAATAGCTAGGGAAATCCACATATTCCTGGTGGAAGTGCAAATGTGTTTGATTACTCTGGTAAAGAATTTGATAATTGTCATGAAAAGCCCTAGCATGCCATACTTTTACCCCATTATTCTATTCCTGAGAATTAAATAGTTCAAATTAAGAGAAAGTTATGCTTCTAATGAAGCTTTTAAGCAGGATTATGAGAATAAAAAATTAATATCCAATAATACAGCAATGATTACTTTGCCATAGAATCTAGTTCTATAACATATATATGATAATTAAAAATGATAGAACATACAGAATACAGTGTCAAATAAAATATAATGTATTGAAGTAATTAATTACAACTATCTTTTAAAAAGCAGAAGGAGGAAACAAAGTTATAGATGAGTGCAATTTATTTTATGTAGGTAAGGGATTTGTGTGTAACTATTTGTGTATTCATTTATTAACAAATATGTTAAAATATCACATAACAAATTATCTTTGTTTCTCCACATTACCTATTATGAACCTATAGCTCCTTGTGATTTTTTATTGACCTCTGTGAGTACAAAATTGAATTGAGTGACTGAATTAAGGCACAAGCTAGCTGTGCCCTCTCAGGGACATTTTTAGACTCAAGTGATTATGTGTATTTGTGTCTTTATAGAAAACTTTACCCTCTCAAGATTCACATATGGTCTCCTAATCTCTCTTTTAACATTATTATGAGAACTTTAATCTTCTAATCTGGTAAATCACTTTTTGTTGTACCCAAATCTCAAAACAACTTCAAAAGACATTAGGTTTTTCAACAAGAAGGAAATGTTAATCAAGAAAGTCACAAATGACTAAAAGAGTATTACACACGATGCATCTAGCCAAGCAGAAACATTCAGATATTCACCTGACTTGTGGCTTTTGAGGAATCCTTTAAGTTGCATAAATGACAAAGCTCTTTTCAAAACCAAGCGATCAGCCCCTCTGCATGTGTGTGTACAGAGAAGTTATTTTTGTGGCTGGGTTCCAGTTACACATCCACAGCCTGGAGCTTTGTTCTCAAAATTCATGCTGTCATCAAAAGAACTCAACACAAATACAGCAGTGGGCTGGCCAGTGGCTGAACTGTGACCACAGCTGCTAACTGTTGTCATGTGAAAAACTCTGGGCTTTTTCTGGACATGAAATATATGTTTTTCCTGCCTTTCTTTCTCCTGGAATCTTGGTCACCCTTCCAACCGACTCAGTTCCCATATCTTCTCAGACTGCTTACCTCTTCCACTTGCTCTTCATACTTGCTATGGCGATCTTTATATAGTCTGCTTTTAGAAAATCCACTGGTACCTGTGTGAGGTCCCATCACAGGATTCCTGCTTCTCCACATTTTTGGTGCCTACTGTTGACACAGTGTCTGGCGCTAGTTCCTTAGGAGCTCCTAAGAGATGGTCTATGGAGAGACTGCAGGGGTCTATGAATTCCCTGAAATCGTGGGCAAAGTTCATGTGTGCTGTTGCCTACCAACAGTGGTGCTTCTCCCTGCCTTCTTTGATTTTAATGAGCCCCTCTTGGGGGCTTTGAGCCAGTTGCTCAGTTCTGTTTCTCTTGCAGTGATTAGTTTCTACTTTGGCTCCTCATCTTAAACAAAGGGATGGAATCCAAACAGAAGTGTGCTTGGAACTTCTGGGAATGAGAAGTCTTATGAATGAGGGTGACTCGTGAGAGGTAGTTCTTGTCTTCATTGGCTCACCCTTACACAGATGCCCAGAAAAACACGGTCTGGACAGTTGCTGGTGGGACCAAGAGGGCAGAGAGGAAGCAAGGGCACTTGTGGTCTCATGCCTAGCTGAGCAATAGTTTCACTAGCTCTGCTGCACCAACTTCTAGTTACCTGAAAATAGAAATGTGCTGGGCCCCTCTAGAGGAGGTTGCCTGACCAGATGTGTTATTCCTACACTAAAGGCTACTGCTTGGGGGCACTGCCAGACATGGCAGAAACAACCAGCAAGGCCTGTGTGTCAGACCAAGCAGGTGCTTGAGGTGTCATACTCAGAGAGAGACCAGCTGCTGCTTGCTGGAGCATCAGTCACTTTACTTGTGGACTGACATAGATAGAGTCCTCCTCAGCAAACGCATGGATAGCACTAAAGCTTCTGCTTCCATGAGACTCTGCTTGACTTGTGGTATAGAGAAAACATTCTGCACTCTGGTAGGCTGAGGCAAGAGGATTAGAAGTTGATGGCTTATGCAATTCCGTGAGATCCTGTCTTAAAAAGAAAAAAGAAAAAAACCCACTGAGTTTGTAGCTCAATATGAAGGCCCTGTGTTTAAACCCCAAACTCCCTCCACCCCAACAAAAAGTTCTGAGGCTGCATCTGCATTTAGCTGGAAACATCCTTCCTTATATTAGCTATATATCAATGAGTTTATGCCAATTATTTGTCCTCCCTACCTGGGCTTCTCATATTGGGCAGCGCAAAGAGCCCTCCTGAATAGAAACTATCAAAAGTGGGTCCTGTATTTCTTGAGGAAGACCCACGTCCCTCTGATACTCTTCTGAGTCTGGAGTGGTATGTCCTCTGGGAGGTGGACAGAGGCTCTGTGCTATTCTTAAAAGTCATCTCTCATCATCACCTGACAGGCAGGCATCAGGTTCCCATCATCCTTAGAGTCTAGCAGAGTCTTCCTGAATCTGTTGAGGGAAGCCACTTCCTTGGAGGTTGGCATCTAAATTCTCACCTGTCCTCTTTCATTAGAAGTGGGAGGCCTGCATGCAGGTGCCTCATTCACTTGTGTGTGGCATGGTCCATGGCCTGCTTACAAGAACTGTGACACCTGGCATGCCTCCAAGGGACTGGATGGTCCTGATTAGGGTACAGCCTTAGTGGTCACATCCAGTCCTGAGATAGCTGCTTACTTGGATGCTACGGGATAAATGTGGGCCAAGAATCCAGAGATCAGTGTGTGAACCGAGGCCATTTAGGGAGCAGAGAAGAGACCCCAGGTGAGGAGAGTGACTGGGCAAGGACCCAGGACAGGACACTGCAGCCCAGAGCCTTACTACTATTCACCCTACTTTGGAGGGGGGTGAGATGCAGGGAAGGGCTTGACGCAGGCACAGGGCATGATGATAAGAACTGAGGAAATCTCACTAGATATGGTGGAAGGAGGAGGGAGGTCCAGGCCAGCAGGGCCTTTGAAAATGTGGGGCTTGGTGCACCTCAATACAGGGCTCACAGCGAGGGCTGGTGGGGAGCCTCATCTCTAGCCTTCCCTCTTCTTTCCTGTGGTTTTCTGCCCTTTCCTTCATCTCCCTTCCTGCTTCTCCTTTCCCCTTCCTTTCTCTTCCCTTCCGCCTCCCCTCCTCCCTCCCATTCCTTCTTTGGACAGACTGGTGCATGTGCAGGCTCCATCATGGTCACCCGCTGTGCATGGTCCTGAAACTGGCTGTGTCTTCCTCTCGGTCCCCCGTGAGACTGCAGAGCTTCCCCTGGGGTGGCTGATGGAGGAAGGGTCACCTGACTGACCTGAAGTAAAGCAGATGGAGCTCCTGGCTCAATGGAGGAGGCTGAAGGACACGACCTTCCTCCCTGCCTTTCTTTTGGGAAAGGAAGTCTTTGGGAGTTTGTAGCAACTGAGTAAATCTTGTCCCTTTGATAAGCAGGGTCCTTGTTTGGCTCCACTGTGGAGAAAGCTCCACACTTCCGCTGATTGTTCCAGCTGATTGCATTTCAGTATGTGAGACATGATAACCCATTCTTGGGGAGCCAGGGGGAAGTGGAGGAGGCCTGGGCCTTGGAGGAGGCCTGGGCTGAGGCTGCTACGCAGGGCTGGGCAAGCCGCAGACTGGGTTATTCCAGGAAGTTATTTTGATCTGCCAGGCCTGGCTCTGCTCAGGTTTCTGGGCCCAGCCTTGGACTGTGGGTGAGGGCGAGACATTTCATTATAATAATAGACTCAGAGCTCACTGGGTGGAGGCCTCTGGGGGCCCATATGGGCTTGGATGTCACCCAGGATGCTTGATGTCACCCATGGAAAGTGCTCTTTCCAGTCTCAGCTCCCAGGTTTAGAATTCAGCAAGCAGGCAGACTGGGGAGCTCTCTGCCCTCCTGGGTGTGTTTAGACCAGCTAAAACTCTGCCTGGCTCCAGAGGGATGAGTCAGGAGGAGGCTGATTCATGACATCCATGAGTGAGCAGAGAGGGAGGCCCTCTGCTCAAGAGAGCAGTGGGGGAATGGCAGTGGCCACCCTGGGAGGCAGAAGCTCCTGGCATCCCTACCAAGCTCCCACACTTTCTCGTTTAACTTTTAAATTTAAGTAATTAGGCCAACCACAGATGTGGTGCATCTGTAATCCCAGCATTTGGGAGGCTGAGGCAGGAGGATTGCTGAGAGTTCAAGGCCAGCTTGAACTACATAGTGAGTTAAAGGCCAGCCTTTAACTAAGGTACATAGCAAGATCCTATCTCCAAAAAAAGTTTTTTATTAGTAGAGATGTTATATCAATTACACCCTTTTTTTTCTTTTTCTGTTTTCTTTTTTTTTAGAACACCAGTCATACTGGACAAATGCTCATTGTACCCCAGTAGGATTTCATCCTAACTTCACCAATTTCACCTGCAATAACTCAACTTCCAATAAGGTCACATTCTGAGATGTTGGGATTAATACAACAACATACAAAAAAATCAGTTGAACTCATGACAGATGTGGTATCGCTAGATGTAGCACTTCAGAAAGCAGAGACATCAAAAAACAAAAGAGTAGTCAGGTGTGGTGGCACACATGTGCGATCTTATCACTCTGGAAGGCTGAGGCAGGAGGATCTCAAGTTCAAGCTCAACCTGGGCAACTTAGCAACATAACAAGACCCTGTCTTGAAATTAAAAATAAAAGAGAGTTGGGGAGATAGCTCAGTGGGAAGGACCTGGCTTCAATCCCTAATAATGAAAAAACAAATGACAACAAATAACCAAAGGGGTAAAATCTTCATGTTTCTGCTACTCACAGATCATCACCATGAATATCTTAGTAGACTATATCCTCCTGGATATCTATTTCAAAACAACACAAAATGTACACAGTCTTGTAACCTGCTTTATTCAGTGAAATTTACCTTTCTATTTCACCAGATTTCTTCTCATCTAATACCTACTTTGTATTTAAATTGTGTGTTCTTTACTATAACTTTGTTTAAATCCAAAACCTATCAGTGATTGTTCATTTTAACTGGTGCTCAGTCCCTTGGAGGCTCTTTAACCCATCACTGTCCTTCCCTTTTTCATGATATTGACTCACTTGGGTCAGCTATGCTATATAACATCTCCCTTCTGACTTTGTCAAATTGCTTCTCATGGCATTGTCCAGCCTGTCCCCGAGTCCCTGTGTTACCTGTGGTTGGAAAGTGAGGCTGCTTTTCAGGTGCCTCTGGTCAGAAGATGCCAAGTACCTGTTTGACCACCGCCAGGCCTTTGACTAGTCTGCAGTTCTTATGTTTGGTGGGGAATGGGAGCTGACGTCCCTTGTAACACAGGCTTCTTGACCTGAAATGCAGCTGTTTGTAGCCAAGAACTTGCCCTTCATAGGGGCAACTGATCTGCCTGGGGAGGAGGGGATTACACTTATCCCAATACTCCCAGGTCTAAGCAGTCCTGCCTTGGATCATACATAAATATCCATGCAATTCAGTCTGGTCTTAAACTCACTATTTTGCTCAGGCTGGCCTTGAGTTCATGGTGATCCTCCTGCCTCAGCCTGCCTAGTGCTAAGATTACAGGCCTGAACCTCCATGCCCTATATCAATACATTTTCCTCTGCGGTGGCACAAAAAGCACGTGCTCTCCTACCACACTACACCTCCACCCAGTCCCAACTTCAGCCTGCCACACCTGGATCCATTCTGTCCAATCTCATCTTCCCGGGAGGACCAGAGCTGCTTTTCTGTAACATGTTACCAGTTTTTCCTCTATAGATGAATAATTTACAAGAAAATACTCAAATTTCATATGTATACTTGCTGATTTTTTAAATACATGTACAATAAGTAATCAAAGTACACAGGAATGTTTAAATTTTTGAAAAATCATTGCAAAAAAAGATCTATTAACACTCCCCTTACTTTGAACATACCACCCCATCATTCTTGCTACTTCCTGTGTGTTTTTACCATGTGTGATTACAAATATGGTGAATGCTGCTGGCGAGTGCCATCCAATGGAAAGGCAGACTCAGAAAACCTTTACCGTGTGTTCTCATCCCCCACATTCACCAAATCTGGTACCATGCAACTTCTAGCAGTTCCTCAAACTCAAAATGACCGTGAAAGATAAATGTTTTCAATTGATGCAAGACATTAAGGCAGCCAGACAGTGCAACTAAAGACATGAAAGAGAACTTCCAGAACTGCCTCAGAAGGTGGCAAGAATGATAGGAAAAGTGTGTTTGAAATGACAGGAAGTATTCTGAGAGCATTAATGACATGTCTTTTATTTTAATAACTTTTTTAAAAATTAGCATTTACTTTGTTTTTTTGATCATATCATATATGTACTTTATAACCCAAACCTCTGTCAATGTGTGAACATCCCCATGATCCCTGAAGCTCCATCACACCCTTTCCTGGTCAGTCTGTCCAGAGGAATTCTTTTTTTTCCTTAGTGCATTTTGGGTTACATTCATGGTGCCAGGATCATAAGTATATAACAGTGTTCATCCCTTGTATGAACATACTATGCTTTGCTTTGATTTTGCTGGTTAATATTTTTTGTTTCTTGGAGATAAGGTCTTGCTATGTTTCAAAGCTGGCCTGAACTTCTGGGCCTAAGTGACCTTTCTGCCTCAGACTTCCAAAAGGCTGAGACTATTGTGTAGGCAACTACACCCAGCTCCACTATGGCTTGTTTCTCCATTCACCTATTGAGGAACATATTTCAAGTTATTTGCTATTATGAATATTTTTGTACATGTAATTTTATGTACAAATATTTTCATCTCTTGGATGAATATTCCGGAATGAAGTTAGAGGGTCATAGCATAACTGGCAGCAGAATCTTGCTCTGTGATCGAGCATGCGGGATAGCCCTGCTGTGCCAGGGTCCTGTTGCTTGACAGGCAGGTGAGTGTTTCAGTGGGATTCTAACTTGTATCAGTTGGGATTCTAACTGTTGATTTATGAGAACAAGAACTTTGCTTTGGCCATAACTTTTTAAAAATTATTTCTCTCTCTTCCCTAGTCTGTACTCTAGTCATTTAACCTGTGAATTGAGTTTCTTGCTCACCCTTCAGTGAAGACTGTCTGAGATATGCAGACAAATAGGGAATGATTCTTCGGAGGGGAGGCAGAGTTAAGCCACAAATCACGAATCACTCACTGCCAAATGCCGAGCTGGGGTTCTATTGAGTTTGGTCCCCGAGCAGCCACTGGTGAGCAGGAGGCAGGCACTGCTGGCCAGGGCTGTGTCTGAACTACTCCCTAAGTGGCTTTAGATGCAGCAGAACATGGGGACAGGGGAAAAGATTCTTCTGTCCTGAAGAATTTTCTGTACAGTGTTCAGGGTGAGTGGAGGCTCAGAGACTAAAGCTAAAAACAGGGAAAAAACAGAAGCATAGCCTCCAAGATTAGATTCTGTCCATTGCAGAATGGTGACAAAAAAGTTTTCTTTGAGTTATTCTTCAAGGGAGGATAGTATTGGTTACCCATTTTAGCAGACGACATTCGAGAATCACAGCTCTTGCCCTGTCTGGCATAGGAGGGCCTTGTGTCACCTGTGCTTGATGTGGTTGTGTTGGAGACTTGAATGCAATCTCATTCTCTTTTCACCATGATGAATTTCCACCTTTCCTTAGGCTCTCAGCCCATTCATGGCACATTTCATGGCTGAGGACATTACTACTTTATTTTGAATTTATACAAGGTGTGATTGAAAAATATGGTGTGTTAAATTTTAAAAAAATCATTGCAGTAAAGATCACACTGTCATTGATCCCCCTTAAAATATTCCCTCTCATTTTGAACACACTTATCCCATTGTTCTTGTCACATTCTAAAATAGTCCAACAAATCCTCTTTTGGAATATCTTTAATTGTGCTGTCCTTGCTGCATCAATACCCTGAGTCAATTCATTTGCCTTCAATGGTCATTCTGATTTTGGGGAAGAACCAGAATCTCAACAGTGCCAGATGCAATGAATAATGTGGATGATGACACAGCATAATGTTCTTACAAGCTGCCTTTCCATTGGATGGTACTCGGCAATAGCATTCCATATATTTTTGACAACATCTCATTAGACACTTATGAAACAATGTCCCTCAAGAGTGTGTGGGATTGTGAGGCCATAGTCTTCTACCCTCTGGAGATTCCTTATCATTTCCTAGCATGAGTTTAAAGCACACCTGGTGAGAAACAAATGACTCAGGAAGGGACAGGTATTATGAAAACAGGAAGTTGAGTCTAATAGATTTTTTTTTTGCAGCAAATCTTTGTCTAATGCTAAAAATATGCTCCTAACCCAAACTGTCTCATTTTGGACTGGATCAAATGATTCCCTTTATTCCTTTAGAATGATGTGCCACTGCCACATCTTTCCCAAACTTGAAACTGTGTCCCCAAAGCAGCAGTGGCAAACTTTTCAGAGGTATCAGGGAAAGTAAGTTGGGAAACAGTAGGAGTGGCTGGCACAGGGTCTTATCCTGAGAGGTCAGCGGAGACGGAGCTTGCACTGCTGGGGTTTACTCTCCAGCCAGAACAGACTAGAGGGAGTAGAAGAAAAGGTCTCATGCACAAGAAAGTAACGGCAGACAAAAGCTGATTCTTTGTGTGACTGTCATGGCAAGGACTCCTTTCAGCAGCCAGGGGCTGTGGGAAAGTGCTGGTGTCCAGGCCTGTCAGCCCTGATGAAAGTGGCTGTTGGCAGTGGTGCCCAGGGACACAGGGAGGGCTGCAGCCTGGCATATGATTCTTCTCACCCTGGCCACACTTGGGATGCGGATCTTGGGTTCCCAGGCCCCAGTAGACAACCTTGGGCTGAGTCCCACTTCCTCGCTGGGAAAAGCTTTGGCCACGGTATCTCTGTGAAAAAGGCACTCTACGAGGGAAGCAGTGCCCCCTGAAGCAGCCACAGATTGGAATTTCTTTGGCTTTATTTGCACCCTCCCACAGGCCATGCAGGCAGATGAGAGAATCAGAGGAGGAAAGAAGCAAATTGTGCTCCAGCTTCGGGTTATCATGGGTTAGAATCACATATTTTAACATTGGAAGGACTTTGGGAATCAAGATCTATCCCTAACACTTCATTTTACGGAAGGGGAAACTTAAGCCCAGGGAAGATGAGTTAGCTGGCTAAGATCTCACAGCTGTCTGCAACCGTGTCTGAAACCCTAGTCTTCTAATTCCATCTCAGAGGAGGATCCTCACACCACTTAGGAGGGAAAGATCCCTAGGAGGGGAAGGTCCCTAGGAGGGGAAGGTCTGTAGGAGGGAAAAGTGCCTAGGGAAGGTGGGAATCTGGAGAAATTTATGAGCCAGCAGTATTGTTGTGGTCAGGACCCAGGCTGCTTAAATCAGTTTGGGGAAGAGGGTGAAAGTGAGAAAAGGGGGCACTATTGTTCTCACCACAAAGACATGATCAGTGTCTGTGGGGAAAGGACCAGTTCTGGAGGTCTTTCCCCCTGAATATTTTTAGTTGTGCTGTTCTGGCTCCCTTCACGTTCTGTCTGAATCAATACCTTTCATGGTCATTTTGACATTGAGGAAGAAGCAGAAGTCACATGGTGCCAGAGCCAGTGAATAAGGCGGATGAGGACACATCAAATGTTTCTACAAGGCTGCTTTTCTACTGCATTGCCCTCAGCAGCAGCATTCACTGTAGTTTTGATCACACCTTATAAAGACATTCATGAAAGAGGACTTTGAGAACTGCTTCAGAAAATGGTAAGAGCAATGGGATAAGTGTGTTCAAAGATAGGGGGAGTGTTATGAGGGGGGTTAAAAGCTATGTATCTTTTATTGTAACAATTTTTTTTAGATATAAACACACAATATTTTCTGATCAGCCCTTGTATTCCTCCAAGCTAAGGACAAACACCATTCTCAAGATGTTTAAATAAAGCAAGTAACATTAACTATGTAGCTTTGAAGGAAAATGTAATTCCCACAAGAAGACTATTTCATTTGTGATTAAATCCTAGGTTTATGTCCATAGTTCTTAGGAAACTGACAAGTGTTGGTCCAACCACTGTTTGGATTTAAATCCAGGAGAGCAACTCTTTGCAGCATGCACTCAGCATGGGATGGAGACTTCAGAGGAGCCAGGCACGTGATGATGAGGAGGAGCTGGGGTGCATTTGTGAATGAAAGAAGGCACTGTCTTTGGAGGTGAGTTATAGTGAGCTGGCAATCTCACCAATAAAAGGCCAAGGAAATGAACTTCAAAGTGATGGAAACTGTGTTCATTCACTCAGGCTAAAAATAAATGTTCCCTGGCGTTCTGTAGTAACACCAGGAATCAATTCACTGGTGTAGTGTGCGGACAAAAATTTTAGTTCTCTGTCTTGGTCTTTTAGCTGTAAAGACATGAGACTGACTAGCTATGATGTGGACTCTGGTAAGAAATGTAACACAAACATACATGCACACATATATATGCACACACACAAATGACATCCACATCCCAGCAGCATAGACTGAACATACTGCTGTCTCCTCTTGACCATCTTGGTGGCCATCTTATTCTAAAATGAGTTTGGGATTTTAGAGTGGAGTGTATGGATTTCTATTCTTGTTATTTGTTTTATATTTATTCTATATGTTTATGTATATATTCTGGGTGTCTTCTATTGAAAGATTAAATCTCAGGCACAGTATTAAACAAGTTTCACAGACTCCCTCTTTTTATCTTTCTAATGGTTTCTTTCCATAGTTTAGATGGGGAAACTGAGGCTCAGAAGATTGTATTGGAAGATCAGTATTGTCTGGAGAGCACATTAGGGAGCTATGCTTGGCTTTGACCTGAATCTTAACCAAATGGTTTTACTCATCACTTCCTACCTAGTTCCTGTATTTAATTTTGTCTTTTGGATTGGAGTTGATATCTTTGTTTTTGAGGCCAAATTAGTGAATCAATACATTTACAGGAACACTTCCGCCACCACACACGCACTACAACTATAATCTAGCAAGTATAACAAAGCCCCTGAGGTCTTCATCTATTTATTTTACAACCGTGCTAAGAACAAATGTTGGGATGCAGATTTTAACTTCTTTTTGGACAAGTGGTACAGTATTTGATCTTCTGTGAGAACAGTGCTTACAAGACCCCACAAGTTGCCTTTCATAAGTATCACTGCTACCTAGCTCTATCCCAACTGTAGAGGCAGGAAAGCCAGACTCCAAGAGTGGCCCAGTGGCTTCTTAGCTGCTGGAGGTAAGAGGGATTTTGTATCTTGGAGCTGTTCTGTAGATTCCTGCAGATATTTTCTGGAGAAAAGCTTTATTCAGGCAGAACTGCACAGCCTTTTTTGTGAGGTGTTGTGGTATTTGTTAAATATGTGACCTTTGCTGCATTAGTGACACTTAGTAATTTAAACATGTCCAAGACTACACCTATGCCTTTCCAATGCATTTTAATACATTTGATTTTCTATATCTGAACTAAAAGGAAAATCACTCCAGCAGGAGGTATTCACTACCCCTTCAGCAAACAAAGATATACCATATAATATTGGATGGGGGCAAAGATTGTCACAGTTGAGGAATCTTTTGCAGTTGGGTTCTCTCTAAACTGAAAACATTCTTTTAATATGGGGAATTCCAATGAGGGCCATAAAAATCCTACTTATATGACATCCTACTTATATGATATTCCACCTGAATAAAGCCTACTGAAGGTTTATTAAAAATTTACCTTTTTGTCAATGATGTCCTTTATGGGACATTTTTCTGGCTGCTTTTTAATGTAATGCTGGCTGCCCCAGATGCATGAGAGAAGAGACAGAAAGGCATTAAGGCTCTGCCTGGAGAATGTCCCTATTATGCATCTCACTGAATCAAATGCCACATGGCTGCCACTGTATATGGACATAATTTGAACTGTAGGTGGCTTTCACAGAATCCTAAATCCATGGCCAAGGGGGAAATATTAATACAGACATTTTCCTCAGGGAGTAAGAGTGTGTGGTAAACAAAGTCTTATGTGAGTTGTTTTCACTGATTCATGTTCTTTGCATTTTACAGCATTCACTAGAAGGTTCCCTTTCTGTATAACTGCTGCTGCTTCTTTTTAAGTTTCAAGCATAAAGTTGACAATTACAGAGAATATTCTCAGATGCTATATGGAACAAAGAAACTTCTATGCTTTTTTTTTTTTTTTCCTGATCACATTTAAAGCAAAGATGATAGATTTTTACCACTGGCTTTCTGCTAATTGATTTAAACCATGTTTTACTAAGGCACATCTATTATTCATTCTCTAGACTGAGGATGATTTGGTTATCTTTGTGATGAAGGAAGTTGAAGCTTTCCTATTATTCCCCAAGTCTACATTAGATTAATTTCCCTAAAGAGTCCTATTGCTTAATGGAAAATTGAAAGAGTGGCCAGGCTTGAAAATAGGATCAATAGAAACCTGGCTGTGGATCATTGACTTTCAGCTTATCTGGGCTTTCCAAAGGGTTGAGAATTAATACTGGTACAGAAACCATGGTCTGGGACAGTGGCTCACAAACTGCTCAAGGTACACCAGTCACATGGAGCACCGATAGGCCCACCCCAGAGTTTCTGATCCAGCGACAGGGTGTCTAAACCTTCCATTCTTCCTTAGTTCCTTGATGCTGTCTTGTTGATCAACCTTGAGAACCACAGGTCTGTAGCTCTGGTTGTTGAAAAGGTGAGGACACTTGAGCTACTAGTGTAGTCTCCATGAGAATGTGGGTTTAAATGGATAGTCAGGCCCACATGTGCTCAAAGTCCTCTCCAGGGAATGTGTGTATTGTTGGGGAGTGTTGAAAAGGGACCTTGACCACCTTGGCTAATGGAGCCTGTGTAGTTCCCCTGCAGTACCTGTCAGGAGGTTGGGGAGAGACAGTACATCTGCAGGGCAGCCTCCTGTGCCACAGAAATGCCTGCACTGTGCACACTGAAGACATTTGTCTGCCTGATCATATGAGCCTGTGTTTCCAGCAACTTCAGGGGGTAGTTAAATTACTTTCCTCTGACTTGGTTTAAGCAAAATAATAAATGTTCCTGCCCATGACAGCAGCACCCTCTTGTATTATCTGAACTCAGAGCATCTTTAATGAACTTAATGACTGGCAATTCTTTCTTCAAGACAGCACTAACTTTGAGACAGGTGACTCTCCAGTAGTCCAGTGTTTTGTAAGACAGAGGGATGGGTGGGGAGGGGTCTCCTGGGTATCTACTACTGCTCTCTGTGTGCTGGCTTGACGGTGGACCATCTGTGCTGTTGTGGAAGTGTGTTCAGTCATTTATCTAACACATGTCTAATGAGGGCTCTCTGTGTACCAATCCTGTTTTAGCAAAGCCTAATTCTCATGGAGCCAACATTCACCCTATTAGTCAGTCAGTCAGCAAGCAAGTAAATATGCCTTATACCAGATACTTGCCAGTGTTTTGAGGCAAATAAAGCAAAATGAATATATAGTGACTAAGAATACTAAGAAGTCAGGAAAAACCTTTCTGAGGAAGAGACGTTAGTAGAGACAAGAATGAGGCTGGAAGAAGGAAACTGAGTGAGTACCTAGCCCTGGGAATTGCAAGCAGGGACCTCTGAAGTGAGAACTTGCTGGACTGCAGGAGGAGTAGGGAGGTGGAGGGCCTGCAACCCTGACTTGTGAGGAAGTGCAACAAGGTGGGAAACAGCTCAGATTCACCACAGGCTCACGTAGGTAGACTTCTGAAAGAGGGTGCCCCACAAGGAGAAGCTTAGCCAGGCAAGATAGCTACTTGGTCTATAGCACAAGGAAGGAGCTAGAAGGTGGCAAATATGGTCTATTTAAAAAAGTTTGCACATATGACTTACAAGGATTTGGGTGTGGTTGTGTAACAAAGAGAGAATCAGGAGTGATTCTGAGCTTCTGAGTTGAGCCTGCAGCTAGTTGGATACCTGCTATTTGGACAGCAGCATCTTGGGGGTTGGGGCAGAGCAGATCTTGGTGGGGATCAGGGGATAGGATCTCATACATCTGGTTTGATAAACATCTTAGACATCCTGGGGGAAATGTCCAGTGGGCAGCAGGGCAGCTGGCACCCTAGGTTAAATTTGAGATTCAGTGGCAAATAAATGACAGGTGAAGATGAGCAATTGGATAGGACAACTTAAAACATTGGTGAAAGTAGAAAGAGAAGACTGATGCTGGAACCTAGGTCTTGATGAAAAATTAGGAAAGGGATCCAGGAGAGCAAGAAAGAACAGCCAGTCTGAGCATTAATGAGCATTCCATGGTACCAGGCTTATCCTTCAAATCTGTCCTCAGTTTACCTTGTGACTTTATTACGAGTACATTCTCCTTGTTTCTTGGTAGAATTACTGTCATTTCTCTCTCTCTCTCTCTCTCTCCCTCTCTCTTCTTTCTGGTAGCAGAAATCGAACTCAGAATCTTGCACTTACCAGGCAGGCATTTATATCACTGAGTTATATCCACAGCCCTGTCATTTCTTAGTTGGTTTGGTGCAAGAGATTCAAACCTGTGTCCCTTTGTGCATGGATTGAATTGGAACATCTGAAAATGGCCTGAAATGACCTTTGAAATACTGTTTGTAATGTTCGCTTATCCAGGTAGAGTGTGCATAGCTTACAATGAATTCCTAAGGCAAGACTAGGCAATATTTCTCAATAATTTCTAAATAAAAAAGAAACTAAAGAAATAAATTCTCAGACTTATCAAGCATAGAAAGAGAACAAGTCCTTTCACCCAGATTTAAACTTACAGAAACTTGGCAAACTAAAATGAATCAAGAATCCAAGAACCTTAAAAATATTCTCACCGGAGAAAGCAAAAACTAACCCTTAAAATAGAGAAATGCAAATGAGGTGGTATGCAAAGACTAGTTTCCATCACACATCTGTCCAGGTCATTAACTACTGATATGAGAGTTGGCTAATTGCCAGCCTACACGGAGAACCAAGTTACATCAATACTGAGACTTGAAACTGGCTAAGGCTGAGCAAAAATGCTAAAATCACTTTTCACCAAGGGGACCCAGGAGAGACAGGCTGAGCCACACTTCTTTTTATAGCCATTGTGTTCCTCTTTAGAGTTATTAGTAGTCCCTGATCCAGTGGGTCAACTATTGTCAATAAAGAGTTTCTGAGACACAGATCAAGCATAAGCCTCCCATTTCCACCCAGTGTGTACACATTCACATGCTCGAGACTGCAAAAGGCAGTGGATGTTGGGACATATTTTTAGAATCAGATTCAACACCAAGATGTAGTTTCCTGGTGGGAAGTGCTCTTGATTAAGCCAAGTATACTTATATATTTCTTTTTACCCTCTGCAGGGCAGAGAGGATGTTTGCAGTGTCTTTTGTGGTGAAATATCATGATTACAAATAAAACTGGGACAGTAGGTAGTAACGCTTATCTCAGAGTAGCTGTTCTGCCTCGGAACATGGGAGAACACTATCCTCAGATTCCTTACAGAGCAAAGAAATGCCAGGTCTTGTGCACACAGGATATCCAGAAAGCTCCACTTCAAATGTGCTATTTTACAAGAAATAGAGTTGCTATGGTTGGAAAAGTCCCTCTGATGGGATTTTTGGATGGAAATGGTGGGCTATGGAGAGTGTTACCTCTTTAGCACAGACCTGAGGACAGTGCTTTTCTGAGTACTGACACCCTTTCCACCTGATGTGCAGTGGGCATAACTTGACTGGTTGAGGGGGAGCCTGGCTAGAGAGTGTTTGCTGATGGCAAGTGTCCTTTGCATAGTCACATTTTGGACAAATTTTGGTGAATGGGCCCATTTCAATAAAAGGGGAATTTTCATGGACTTAACTGTTCAGAAAATATTTGGGCCTTCCTGACTCGATTTCAGCTCCCATGGGAGAAAACCGTGTACTTGGAAAGCGTTCACAATGTCTCCCCAGTGTGTTGCTTCCGTAACACCTGTCTCTGTACTTCCTAGATTTAGCTTTGCAAAAAGCTAGTGATAAACATTTCAAAATAACCAAAAGAAGTAAGAGATGCAGTGGGTGTTGAGACAGACTTAGAATTCCTCCACCTCTGCTTCTCTAAGTTACACCTCCCACGGCCTTCGTAGAATCTTCTCCAGGACCTCGTATAAGCAAACTCCAGAAGGGCACAAGGGATTGCTTGTTTGTTTAGCAGATCTTCGGTTTTAACAATAGTATTTTTTCAAACATAAAACCATTTTACAGTTTTCTATCGCTATACTTCAGACTGTTGTTTTCCCTGTATAATCAGACCATGGTGGCTATGAAAGTCTGGGTGTCCTCACCTGCCCCTGTAAAGGGGCCAGAGACCACCCCCCTGGCTTCTTGGGGCTTCCTCAGACATGGCTGATGCCTTTGAATGTATATTCCTTTGTCAGGGTGCTATTTCTCTTTGACATAGAATTTTGGTGAGTATCAGCAAATATGCTGGCACTTTACACACATTATCTCAGTTGCTTAGAGCATTATTACAGATCAGGGAAATTGCCTTTCATAATTTAGGATATATGAGGCTCAGAGAGATTAATTTGCCCAAGTTGGCCCAGCTAATGAGTGACAGAACTGGTGAATGCAGCCTGGTGCTTTAACTCCAGGCCAAAATTAGGGCTTTTGGCTGAACCTTGTTGCTTCACACCAGATATGCATGTGTGTGATGGAGAGCCTCTGTGTGTTTTAACAGAGGAGCCCTGGAGGTGGCTATTACGGTATAGACTTCCAAAGGTGCCAAAAACCCCACCGTTTAACAAATAATATCAGAGACTTCAGTGTCCTCTTTGATCATATCACCAATGGCAGGGCTATGGCAGATGAAGAGCTATAGACATCAGAGTTTGGAGAAAACACCACCTTAATCTGCTGATATCTAGTTCCAGCTACATCTGTTCTAAATATTATACATGGTAGCTTGTTTGATCTACTGATCACACTTTTACACGGACCCTGAAAGCATTTATAGGAGCCAGGTGATCACATCTAGACAGTAGAATTCACACGCTGGGCCAGTAACGAGGGAAAATGAATGTTGAGGTAGCTCACAAAATAGGGTTTTGCCTTTGGAAATTAGTGTCTTAAATAATTAGTGACAATAATGTCAAGGCCACAACTCAGTGAATGGAAGAATGCATTTCACTTCTTCATATTTAAGCAGAAATTGCACTTTGCTATGGAAATGAGATACTTGAGGCTACAGATTTCTGGGCATTTATAGCATCTCTCAGGTTTGCAAAGTCAGTATTTTGTCTTTATGAAGTTTTCTGGGCTGTGTTTCAAGTGCTCCAAGCTCCCAGGCCTGGCATGCCTGAGCAGCTGTTGTAAGGCTGTGTGCCTTACAGTTAGTCTTCTTTTTGAGCACCTATTTCTTTTTAATGAAAAAAATGTACATCTTTTGCCTTTTTTTTTTCTTTTAAAATGTGGCTTGCCACCAGACCCAAGGAGCCGTACTATGAGAACTGTTCAGTTAACAGGAGGAAGCAAAGGAATAGAAGAGCTGCCAATGAAAAGTTTTGATACTGGTCATCATTAAGATGTGTATGAGCCATTTCCAATAATGATGAAAAGCTTTAAACAAATTTCTGGGTAACATTTTCTCAATAACACACCAGGTCCTGGGATGTGGTCAGTCATAATATGGCAGGACAAGGATTCAAGCTAGCTTTTCACTTAAAATTATGTTTGCAAAGTTATATTTTATACCTAACCTTGATCCCATCCTCTTCCAGCCTCCCCACCTGCACCCAAATATAAACTGGAAAAGTCCTAAAGCCCAGATCATTGGTAGGCTAGAAGCATTAATTACATTTATAGCTTAGGTTATTATGGGCTACAAAAATTTCCTGGTGTAATTGGAATATAGATTCAACAGTTTTATTGAATGTCAAAGCACATTATTCCGCACAGCTGCTAGAGAGGCACTGCTGAACTGATGCTTCTCTTCCATGACAAACACCTATTAAGCAGTCAGCACAAACTCTTCCCTTACAGCCTCTGACATCACCCTCAGGGCAGGCAGACACAGCACAGCAATTGCTGAATTGCGTATGAAAATTATAGTTTTATTGTCTATACAACTGAAGGTTTAACTCAGACTCTTGCCTCCAACCGAGCTGTATAAAGAAGCAATTCTTCTTGTAGAACAAATAAGCACAGTACACTATTGTAATCTAAGAAACAGGCACTATTTATGTATTGGAAAGCCTTGCTCTCAAAAGGGCTAACAGTCCAATGGCCCAGAAGCCACTATTCTAGCAGATGTAGAAAGAAAGCTGTAGAAGTCACAAGTAATGAGATGCTGGAAGCTGCAGAGACAGATGACCAAGGCACCAAGGGAAGCCTTCCTCTTATTGCAGCTGCTCCCATGTCAGTTCAGCAAGCATGACTCGTAGGTGGGCACCATGTACTTGATGTTGATAAAGGCGTCCTCCCCTCCATAGCGCTCGAAGGCTTCCAGCGTCTCCTGGATCAAATCCCCAATGTTCTCCCTCTTCTGCTGGCTGTACTCGATGCCATCTCCGGAGTTGACTGAGTCATGCAAACACATAAACAGGCCAGTTATTTCTCTGCAGTTTCTCCCAAAGCCCCACACACCTGTCTAGGCATTTTCACTGAATGCTTGTTAGAAGACATGATTGCTTAACATTTTTACATGATCTTGCTGAGACTTAGGATTGGTGACAATTACAAAAAAAATATATATATATATCAAATCCCAGCATGGAACTGTGGAAAATTAATCTAACATAAAGGAACAGAATTTATGACAGAGTAAAAGACAGTGAGTTCATCTCAGTTACAAGACATTTCAAGGCAGGGGCTCTCTTCTCCATCTGACTACTGCACAGTGTTCTTGGGCCTACAGTTCTCCACAAGCACAGCATGGCATATTCAGAAGGAATAGTCTCATCAGACCAGATAGCAGGTCCCATGTAGTTATTGTATATATTTTGAAATAAGAGACATCCCATTCCTGTACTTTGCATACATGGTAAACTTTTATCTTGTTAGTGATCCAAGCATTTGACTATCTACAATTATTCTCATTGTTCCTGAAGAGGTATGGGAATAGAAGGAAAGTGCTCTCTCTGCCATAGCCATGCATGAATAACCACTGAACCCCTGCATGACTGTTCTTAGGCTTCCTAGGGAGTTGCTGTTACTACTAGTTTCAGGATCTCCAAACCCAGGGAGGCAAAACTGTAACAATGGGATGCCTGTAGACCCTGGCAGAGGCTCAGCCACCAAGAGCCTGGACATCACCCCTGTGCTATGAGAGGAGTCTTGGAGTGGCCTTGGAAGATCTCAGGAACCTGTATCCAAGATCCTCTCCTCTCCTCTGGAAAGTCAATGTCAAACCATCTGGATGAGAGATCCCTGATTGCACCTGGACTGAGAGAAGTCTCAAGGAATTACAGTAACTGTGGGGCTGGGCAAAAACCACGCTCTTTGCTTCCATGCAGACTTCACGAATTCTGCATTTCCCCCCCTCTATACATAGTCATTCCACACTTTCTGCTGCATCTGCTCACATCTCTAATGACATCACTCCCCCCATAGATGTGTCATTATTGCCCCATTGTCCTTTTTATCTGTGAAAGGAGCACAGGAAAGTAGGGTAGGCTGGGAAGAGCCAGGGGTCAAGAATGTGGATCTGAGGATACAAAAGACCGCAATGCAATATGGAAACTTGGTGTATCACAGGAGGTTCATTTATATTTCAAATATACCCCTAAAAGATTTATCTACTTTACATATAAAAATATTAGAGGTTAAAATGGTATTCAAACATTGTATCCTCAGTAATTCGGGACATTTCAGTAAGACTGGAAAGTGATTCAGACCAGAAGGAATATAACAATTATAATCATACACATCATAGACAAATAGTTCTTTTGTTTGATTTTTCCAGAAACTTCTTAGAGAAACATGATTACTTTCTAAAACACAGAAGTGAAGTGCCTTGATTAGTTCCTATTGGTGGTGGTGAAGGCAAGCAGAAACATCACTGATTTTTAAAAAGAAATATATTGTGAGACATACAGCTGTGAAGTGTATTAATTTTTCATGAAAATAAACATATGACTTTAAAATGTTAATAATATAAAACAAATAAGAGATAAGATTTTTGAAAAAAGGATCTTGGCCTATTGTTTTTGAGCAAAATGACACATACACTTTTTTAAAAACAAAACATAGACAAATACATATTAAAATAAATGGGCTTTTAAAATTTTATTTATTTATTTATTTATTTAGAGACAAGTTCTCACTGTGTAGTTCACGCTGACCTGGAACTCACTATGTAGCCCAGGTTGGCCTTGAATTTATGATGTCACTCCTAATTCAGCCTCCTGAGGGCTGGGATTACAGGCTTGCACCACCATGCCCAGACTAAGCAGGCTTTTCTGAAAGATTGACGTAGTGGTCAGAGAAAAGAGGGTTGTAGTAAGAAGGAACATAGGGTCATGCTTTGCCACGAGAGCTGTCCAAGAGGACAGAGTCTCTGAGTTGAATTTAGAGAGAAGAAAGGACAAATGTGGCTGCTTTTGGTTATAAGCATTAGAAAAGATATTAAGGAAGAAAACCTAAAGGGGCCAGGACAAAAAGCAACAGAATCAGGATGCTGAGGCAGGAGATCTAAAGTTCAAACCCAGCCAGGACAACTCAGCACCATAGTGAGAACTTGTTTCAAAATATTTAAAAAAGGACCTGGGAATGGAACTCAGTCTGAAGACCCTGGGTTCAATACCAGTAAAAAAAAAAAAAAAAAAAAAAAAAAAAAAAAAAAAAAAAAGCAAAAAAGGAGTCAAGGCAACGGCACAGGAAGAACTCTGTGACACTGTGTGATAACGGAGGCTGCTAATGGAGAATGTGTCTGTAAGAAACACAACGATGTCCCAAGATTCTAACTGGAGGGGCAGGACTATCTCAGGAGGTTTGGACGATCTTCAAATTTAAATTTCCCTGAACCTGCAAGTCATGTTCCTGATGAACTCCTGCTTGTGGTCTTTGGGGAACTGGGGTGAATGTGACAGGGTCTGTTTGTGTAGCCATGCCCAGAGCACATCACCCAAGGGCAAATGGAAAATATAATAGGGATGAGGCAGAGTTGGGATAGCCTTGATCCAGTTACTTATGGACAAAGATCCATATATTAACCACTAATAAATGGTGCCTTTTGTTGGCATATTAGTCTAAAGGTCAAGAACTGACTAGATCACGGGACAGACATATTTTCCTGATGGGAGTCGAGGGGGTGTGGAAAGTCTGCACACAATGGCAAGCCTGACTCTTGTTTTCTCCCTGCCTCCCAGAAAGCAGCATTGACAAGTAACACTTTATTTCATATTCTTACTTTTTAAAATATATTTAACTGTAGGAGTAAACTATGTAGCTGTTTCGTTTCTCAGCAGTATGGAAACCCAAATGATAAGAGAAACAAAAAGAAGTTGCTTATTCAAAAAATGAGTTGGAGTTGGAATATTTTGTGGCTGCAAAATATGTATCATTGGGACAGAAAGAAAGACCCAAAATTTTAAAAAGCACTTCTCTTATTTAGTAAACTGTAACAATGACATGGCACAGTTTGGTGTCAAACTATGTTGAAAGGCAGGCAACTAACAGGATCTCCATTTCAAAACTGATACACTGTCAGTTTCTTTGAGAACCTGAAATTGAGGTGATTACTTTGAGCTCACCATTTTAAATACAAATGACGCTGTTGGAAAATATGTTTGTGAGAATAGGACACTTTAAAAAAAACCCAACCAGATGGTTATTTACAATTGTCAGTTTTGATTAGGAAGATGACATTTCAATTTGGGAAGCTAGGAGTCTATTTTATGTTCAGCAGCTAGAAAGATACATTGATGATGGAAAAGATATGTTTTATTTATAACCAAACAAATAGGGCTATAGTAAGGATTTAAACCAGACTTTGTGCTTCTAAAAGTGTGCTATATAAACAGCATAGAATAAAGGACTTACTGCTTGCTCTGAGAGATTCTTGCAAGCAGGAGGCATTACAAAAACTGCCTGAAAGTGGCTCCTGGTTAAAAATTATTTTAAGTGCATTTACCACTCTGAATGTTGAATTTTCTTAAGCAATATGTTTAAGCATTAAAAATATGCAAATTCCTCTCTTATCTAAACTTTTTAATACTGTCCCAACAGTTTTTGATGTCATTTGAGTGAAAATGGGGACATGTGTGAATGTCCCAGTCCCTGTCCACCGACGGCATCTTCCTAGTCCATGAACTCAGCTCATACCTATGAAGAGACTATCATAATACCTTGCCAAGAAAGGCCACCAGAAAAGGGCAGTTATATACGACATATTTGCATTTGACGAAAATACCTGCCACTTGGAGGACGGGGGCCAACAGCAGAGTGGGATTATATAAGATTTTGAAGAAATATTTTCTCATGTGTTTCTACAAATGTATGGAAGCCTTACCCCCCCCCTTCTTTAATTACTACTATTACAGAAAAAAGGTGAAAAAATCAAGGCCCAGGAAGCAAAGTTAGAAAGGAAAGACAATTTTGGTGGCTAGAGTAAGAGTTTTCAAGGCCAGCACTGGGAAAGGTGAGGAAGCTTTGCTTCTTGGTGCTGAAGAATGCCCTTGGTCATGACAACGAATGCAGCTATCTTTTGTGAGTGTGCTCTCTGCTCTGCAGACTCCGTGAGCCCCAAGGGTAATGAGAACTAGGAAACGCAAAGGCCTTTGCTTTGGGGAGCTCACCATCTAGTACAGACTGCCTTATTCTTCCCCGTGGAATGTAGTGACACTTGGGCCCACTCTGGACAGTGAAGGGGTGTGTGCCACAGGCTTCACAGCCTCCCTGCCATATGCACCCCTGTTGGTGTGGTATGACCATGGGCCCTGTGCCATGAGAAATCTCTGACCCATTTGCTAGTCAGATTTCAAGGTTCTTGTCTTAGAGATACAAAAAGCAATAAAGAATGTGTGGCTGTCCTCTGGGAGGTTCAGGGAGAATCTAATTCAAATTTAGATTTTCTAATTCTTGTGATTTTTTTTGGAGGGGGGATACTATATATAACAAATAAATACTTGTTTCCAGTTGCTCACTCAAGATAGCTGAGGCATTATTCATTTGATACCTAACCGGTGAGGTAACTTAAAAATTTATCTGCACTTTCTGGCATTGACTAAAGAAATAAATAGGCTTGTTCTGAGGAAAGAAGCACTGTGTTAGTTGGGGCAATGTCCTGGCAGAGGCAGCAGCATGGCATTCCCTGGAAAGGACAAGGCCACAGCAGGAGGACAGTGTCATCAGGTCCATAGACTTAACATCCCTATCCGGCTCCTCCTATTTTGCCTGGAATGGCCAGATGGTGTGAGACTCTCAGAAGTCAATGTGCCCAAAATTCCTAAAGGAAACATTAGAACCACCTGAGTGGCCAGGGACTGATGAGGGGCAACTCAGACCAGGTCCAGACTCTCCTGACCAGTCTTTCTTAATACCTCACACCAACCTCTAGCCCTATAACTTTTAGACCGCTAACCCCACCCAAGCTCCATAAAGAAAAGGTTCACGTTAGCTCTTGAATGCACAATGGCATTTTAAATAACTGTGGAAACTAAGACCTGCCCTAGAGGAATGGAAGGTGAGTAAGCAGACGGAACAGCACTCCCCTTAGCCTTGGGCAGCCCTGGGCACTGAGGCAAGCTGAATCTTGGAGCACCTGAGGCTGAATTGTAGTCATAAAGCTGAGGTTTTAAAATAAGTTGCTCAGAGGCATGATAGTCTAGTGACACCCTCCTTGCTCTACTGCTGCTTCTCCGGCCCTTTGTGTGTGGAGCGACTGTTGTCATCATAGCTACTTTGTATACACACTTCTTACATTTGAGATCAGCCCAAGTCCAGACTGAAGCTTTGAGGTTGTTAATAGATATAAAGCAAACTGCGGCAGCACCTTCCATAACCATTCCCGCTGATGAGCAGGTGTGGGGTGCTCAGGGCACTGCCTGATCTCCAGCACCCTGGTGCTTGCCCATGGGGTTGGGTGAAACTCCTGAGCCAGCACAGAGCAGAGGTGAAGTATTAACAGAAAAAAATGTTCAGTTTCTGACTTCTCTTTTTTATTATCAAAGGCTGGACTGAAAAGTTTCAAATTTCAAGAGGTCTAAAGCCTAACTGGAAGGACTTTCACAGGTCTCAACCTGTGGCCTTTGATGGCATCAGTCACAGCTAACACTCTTTCTCCCTGAGTACTGGTGATGTCATCGCTGCAGTTCAGAGGGAGCCTCAGCCAGGGCTCGGGTCTTGGCAGGTGTGTGCAGGAGGAGCCTAATGAGAACGTCACCATTAAGAGGTGTCTCTTGGTGAAAGAACCATCACATCTTTTCTGTTGGATGAGTCATTCTAAGTGCGTCTTCCCTTTGGGTTTAGTGGATTTTCCCACAGGAAAATTGAGATGGCCAAAATAGCAAAGATTTTTTTGTACGAATTGATATTTAAGCAGATATATCAGTTTTAGTGCAATAAAACTAAAAATTTTTTTAAAGAAATTTATTCTGAGAGACAATTCTTTTCATTTAAAAATGATATCATAAAAAGATAATGCTTAGGGGCCAGGGATTTAGCTCAGCGGCATAAGTCCAGGTCGTGAGTTCGATCCCTGGTTTAAAAAAAAAAAAAAAAAGACAATGTTTACAAGTTTAGAAATGGTTGCTTTAAATTTTTTCTTTTTAGTTTGAATTAAGAAAGGGGAGAAAGAAGGACATGGATATGTTTTCTCTTTTAAGGTAGTTCGAATTCCAATACCTAAAATGTCAACATCTGTTTTGCCGGAAATAGCTATTACTTGGAATTAGTTTGGATTTACTTTATAGAACTAGTTGTAGCCATTCTAGAATAACAGGATTTTCTTCCAAGAAGTTTGGATGATCACAGGGCAAACAGCTGTGAATTCCAGTCTGGCCTTTGCTGGAGGTGAGGGAATGGAGAAGGAAGGAAAGGGGCGGAGGATGTGATAGAATTCTTTTTTCTACACTGGGCAAGAGAAGATGACTTTGGGAGAAAAAATTATAAAGAGTACTGGTTTTAGAATCCTAAAATTCTTTCCACTTTATTTTTTAAGCTTTGCTTTTACTTTGAGGGAAATGATTCACGGCATGTGCCAGCCCATTGTGAATTCTGGACATTCCTGGCCATGCTTTGCCACAGCTCCCTTGGTCAGCTCTGTATTGCCTTGGAAACTGAAAGTCTCCAGCATGGAAGTGTGACCTTACCACAGATATTCCCAAAGTCTTGGTTCATGGGTGTGTGAATCAAAGTTGCAACACCAAACTTATGACAACCATAGCATCTGGCATGCTAGGAATGCCCAGGGGCTTAAATAGTTCAAATCTTCTCAGATCTTGTTGACATTAATGAAATTCACAAGACTTCTTTCCTCTGAAGATGAAAGTTTTGAAGCAAGCCCTGGTTTCCCAGCTGGATATCTCACTCTCCTCTCTTTTGACACTGCAACTAGGGGACTGAAGCAGGGAGCTGCTGAGCCATCACCTCAGCAGAAGCTCCAGAAGGCATCTACATCTCCTCAGCGAGTCATTGGTCACCTGTGGAATGAAGATGTCATGCATCTTGACTTAACTACCAGTTCAATATCTAAATTCCCCCAGGTAGACCAAACTATTGTCATAATGTTATTTCTTTAAGGAGCCAACACCAATACCAATCAGAGAACTGTGGTTTAACGGAGAGCAAGGAGGATAACCCAGCATATAGTTTTTCTGTAACTAGTAGCTGTTTTCCCCTTGGCAGGTTGTTTGCTTTATCAGAACCTCAGTTACTGTCTTGGTACAAAGAAGAAACTGGGTTTTGCATGATGTCTGGGTCCTTTCCTTCCTAACATTACTTCTTATAATATCTCCACATAATACTGGAACAAATACTGGAAATGACCCTTGTTCACTGAATGGCTTGTGCTTCAATTGAAAAGATGATTACAAAACAGCTGCCTAAGTGTTCAAAGTAAGTCACAAATCAAGTAAGCATCAAAGTCAGTTTTCAAATTAAGTTCTAAGAAAACCAAAAAGGACCAAATGTTTATAAGATTAATTCTAGTTAAGGAAGAGAACACTGTCAAAAACTCAAATTATTTGTTGACACACTACCAACTGTTATTCCATTCTGCTATTTTTGTAAGACTATATAGCTTTTGATTCTTTAGAATAATGTGTGGGCTGATTTTTCTATATGACCAATTGACAGTGATTTGGTCAAGACTATATAAAAGGGAGGTTAGAATTTTCTCTGAATCATGACTGTTTTGACATCGATATTATATGGAAAAAACAGGTGAATTCATGGATTTATCTCTTTACAAAACAAATATAAGTATTAACTCAATCATCAGGGAGTTGAGCTGAATTCAAGAGCGAAAACTTATCTCTTTTCCTGTTGGTCAACATGATTAAATGAGCAGACTGTGTCAAAAAGGAGCAGAGAGTTCCAAGTTGTCTCTCTCAGATCTACTCCCTACTGTCTTATCTCATAGTAAAGTAGCAGCAACAAGAACATAATGTCACTTATACAGATTAGGTCATTTAAAATGAAGAACAGCAATAGAAGCTTGATGCTACTATTACTCCTCTTCACAGAAAAAAATTGAGGTTTAGAGAAGTAAGACCACTTAAAAAGTGATGAAGAGGGGCTGAGGCAGGACTCTGTTAAAATGCAGCAAAAGTGAGGAAGTTGTGGAAAGGGGTTCGAGTGTCACATGTCAAAACAGGACTGTTTGCCTTCTTGTGAGTAGAGGACCCCCACATACATACATACACACACATACACACTCACAAGAGAAGGACTGTCATCAGCAGAGGTTCTAGGTAAGTGTTTCAGGAGACATGGTGCTTACTACACATGTTCAAGTAGCATCTCCTGTCTAGATTTTATAGTATAGTCTATCAGGCTCTCTTTACTTCCGTAGGAGTCCTTGAAATAATGCCATTATTCACAGAGGAACACAAAGACCAGAGTTGACTTATTTCCAGGATTTTTCAGTGTCGTAGATATATGGTAAGTACATTGGAAATCCAGGACTAACATCACATTTTGTTTATGGTTTATTTCTAGATTTGGTATATACGAGTCACAGAGTCTACAGATGAGGAATTTGTCGAGCTTAAATTTATATGAAAGAGGAAAGACTCCAAGAATTACTATCAGGGGTACCAATGCTGCTGTGTGGGAGAGGGGGGTTATCTGTCTTGATGTAGAAAGATCAGAAGTTCATGAATTAGAGTTCAAGGTTCTTATTCCTTATGTAGGCTGGTGGGGTTGGGGGTGTGCCTAGATTACCCTTAAATGTGAGGGGGAAAAAACTCTCCTTTTTCAAGGTGAAAAATCAGATTATCCTATTTGCTTTATTAGCAGTCTTTTCTCTATGAAGAAGAAAACACTGGCTTTTTATAGGGTTTTCAGTTAGTATTTAAATTTCCTTAGTATAATTTCCTCTATAGCTGCATGGTCATTTTCTACCAGCTCATGAAACAGTAAAATAAATGATTTTGAATGGGAGGATGTACTGACTGCTGTTTTAAGAGTGATGCAAACCCATTGGATACAACTATTTCTAGACTGATGCTGAGAACTGTTTAAATGAGCCAGAATCACAGCTGGTATCACCATTTTCCATTTCCGGGAAACATTAATGATATCCGATACAACCCATTTTCAGTCATGGTTTTTCTTTTTTTAATCTTTCTATAATTGAGGCAACCAAAACAACAACAATAACAACAACAAAAGAAATCCCAGAGTCTTAACAACCACTGTCAGTTAACATGGTAGACTGTGGGAAAAGGCATTTCTCAAATCATCTCTGTAGAACTTTCTTCTGTATACAGTAATTACAGACTCAGAACTCAGGAGCTTCTGTGTATCTAGCACCATAGCGCAGGATAGCTACATTGTTATGGAAGATGGGCCTGGCCCACAGTGCACAGAGCTGCCAAGTAAAATACTTTTATGGCCTTGATGTATGCTTTGGTCTACTGGAAAAAAAATGACTAAACAGATAAACTCACTAATTGTGCTTACAATAATAATAATAATAAACCACACTGCATAGCCACACAATTTCTGTTGATCAGATGTTTTCTGGGTATTTGCGATATCTCTCAGCTTGCCTAAAGGATCTACTCTTTCAAAGTTGTAAAATAAATTTATGGGGGTAGAATTCAAATAAATTTTCAAGCCACGAGCTGGAAATTTGACAGAGTAGGAGTATCTCTCATCAAATGAGCTCAATTGATGCAAAAATAATATATTTAATGAACAAATCAAAGCAATCTGCTGTGCTAAAGTGAGTTAACAGCTGTAAAAGGGACAGAGTTGAAACCTTTAGGGCTTTTATAACTCCTTCCATTTGAAAGACCCTTGGAATATCTTTCAAAGCTCTTATTATCAACTTTATCAGCTTCTACACTGGTGGATTAAATGTGGCAAGAGGTGTTCACTTTGGCATTAAATGTGTCAATGCAGAACACTTGGGCTTGCCTAGTGACAGTTTTGCAAATGTTCAGGGCAAGAGGTAGGGCAGAAGAAAGGGAGCAGAGTGGGAGAATGGAAAAAGAGGGAGAAGAGAGGGAGAAGAGAAGGAAATGAGAAGACAGGAGGGAGAGAGAGAGAGAGAGAGAGAGAGAGAGAGAGAGAGAGAGAGAGAGTCATCTAAACTGGTTGGCAGGGAAATTTTTAAATGTGGACATAATTTTCCATAGCAGCAAAATTGGGTTTGCACGAGAATTGACACTAAAGCGTGTTGCAAGTGCTGATAAGTGAAATATGCTGACTTTTGATACTCTTGAATAAAGAGTGTTTATTTGCCTGAGTTATATTTTTATCTCTTAAAATTCTTCAGTTTAGTGCATCCAGTTGCTTTCCTGAGTCAGGGCTTTGGGCAGCTGAGCTGAGACAAAGGCAGCACAGCAATCAGATGAGAGCCTTCCAGGGGCTGGGGCCGGCTCCCAAGGATGCACACAGGCTTCCTGTTGGCCCCAAGTGGCCTGGCCTCCCAGGATCACAAGGCCTGTAACTGGCTACTGAAACTTTCTGATTGAAACAGCCATGATAATATGTAGCTGCAAGGACAAGTGCAGGGTAAATAAGACAATGTGAGTTCTGTTTTTAGTGCTATAACAAGCTGTTAATAAATTTTGACAATTATAATTGTAGCTGCTGTTACTTCAATACTATAACTCCCAGATAATGGCAGATTGTTCATTACTTAACTTTCCCCTGGGGTGGGACAGGAAGAACAATCCCATGGAACACCACTGATGGGTTTTGTTTTCTAGTTTAGTAAATGAGCTCACTCTGCAACCTCACAAAAGAGACAGTGCTAGCCAGATCTGGTGGTGCATCCCTGTAATCCAAGTTTGTGACTCTAGTAACACACACACACACACACACGAGGGTTGTTACAGTAGCTGCATCATCCTCAGTTCATGCAGGCGGCTGGACTCCATGGAGAATCCAGAAAGGTCCATTACTGACCTCACTTTTCTCTTTTTAGCCTACACTGTACCTTGGAGAGAAACAGAGTCTCATTACCTCAAGGAGACCTTGCTGACCTCAAAGACAGTACTGAGTCACAGAGGAGGTAGTAAGAAGGCTCCGAGCAATCCATGGCTCCTGTCTTACTCCTGGGGAGGGAGAGTATCTGGATGTTGTTGTCTAGGGGCACTTGCACTCCTGCTTCTTATAATGCAACTAAAATCTCTGTACCTACCACCTTCTCTGTATGAAATGCTCCTTCCTTTCCCACATTCTTCAAAACCATGGCTCTAGGTCTCTCAGCACAGAGCTCACAGTCTCTCAGCACAGAGCTCACAGTTCTTGTCCTGGCTCAGATCTCAAATCTGATGTCGGCACAGCAGCCTCAGAGCCTTGAGGAAGTGAAGGCTGTGTCCTGACAAATGAGCACCTCCACTGAGCTTCTACTGGGTGATGTTTACGGAGTCTGCTCCAGAGAATGAAATCCCCTGGAAGTTGATAGAAGCCTAGAAAAAGGGCCCACCTGATTTCTTGGCATTTTTCCAGTGACCTGTACTGGGATTTGTTATCTTTCAGCTGCCTGAGGTTCTACATAAGTCATTCCACTTAGTCCCAGCCTCATAGAAGTACTCTGCATTGAGCAACTGTCACCAAACTCACTTCTATCAATGAGACCTGGGCTCTTAGATGCAAAGACTTGCTAAGGGAGGGTGAATCATCAGGTCTAGATTTTTTGTTCTTTTTTTATAGTGGTTTTCCCTTCAAAGAGGTGGTTTCTATGGTGGGCATTTTGGGAGGCAATGTGGTCCACCTTAGGAAGTGCTCATGGACAGGCAAACCTCCTAGCTTGGGCTGCCTCCAGAACCATCCCCAACTTTTCCTTTATAGGCAGGCCTGCTGCCAAGCAGGGTGACTGTTCCTGACACATGTGTGAGGTTTCAGGGGTGAGGGGGTCACCGTGGCAGCACCCAGAGCACTCAGTTGATGGAACAGGCAGGGACAGCCAGGCCTGTCACCCATGTTGTCTGCCTGGTACTATGAGTATCTTCCTAGAGGTCAGGACGGTTGTCTGCCCACAAATGTTCCAGGAGCACACCACTTTGATTCCTGACTTTCCTGCCATCAGAGCTGCCTCTCTGAGCAGAAGGTCATTTAAAAAAATGCAACTAAGCCAGGTGTGATGGTGCATGTCATCCTAGCACACTGGGAAGCTGATGCAAGAGGGTGGCAAGTTCCAGGTTAGCCTGTAGCAAGACTTATCTCCAAATAAAAAATGTAAAAATGGGGGTGGTGGTGCTTGGTATAGGTTGGTGTGAAGGCCCTGGATTCAATTCCCAGCACTGGTGGAAAATGCAAACAAAAAGCCTAGACATAAGGACCCACCACAATGTCCAATATACTCAGATAAGTGGCTGCTGTTACCTGGCTTCCCAGCTTGATGATAAAAAGAATGAGGCCATGGATTCAAGCAGGAACCAGAACTCAGGCATTATCTTCTGAAGAACCACTGTGCCTTAGTGCTCCTGCAGCTGAAAATCACGCAGAGGGCTGGAGTGGGAATGGAGGGGCTTCCATTCTGGGTGTCTGTGTGTGTATGTGTGAGGTAATGCACTAGCCAATCAATCACTAAGCAAGAGTAGTCAGAATGTGTGGTGTAGCAATACAGGGGAATAGGCCATGGGGTAGTGAGGAGCTACAGGGGTTACCTTGGAAGAGAGATCAGGAAGATTTTCTTGAGAAAATTAAATTTATGTTAAGACCAATGTGTGCAGAAGCCAGTGGTACATAAACTCAATCTGGCAGGACACACTGTAAGGAAAAGTGAAGACAAAGAAAGACCTCGAGGTTGGAAGGAATTGTAGTTAGAATGTGTGACTTTGCCAAGTCATCCTGTTCACGTTTTTCAAACTTAATCTGTATTAAACATAATCTTTGTATGTAGTGGTTATTAGATAGCTTGGAGTGGAAATAATATAAATCACTTAACTTTTCTTTAGCTAAGAGACATTAAGGCTACTCCAGATTTGCACAAATTATGATACTGATATAATAAAGAAATTTGTGCTTAGAGTTTTTCTAAAATTTTTACTTGTACTTTCTTTGCAACAATTTTCAGAAGCGAAGTTACTGCTTCAAGGAATATGAACATTTTGTTTCTTATATATGGCCATATTGATTATTTAGAAAGATTATGCCAGTTAGTAATGTTGCCAGCAATGTATGAGAGTAACTGTTTTATCATAGCATTGAATGTTACCATCAAAATAATTTTTGTTAATTCCATGCATACAGAATGCAAGTTTAAGGTTGCTTTAGTTAGCATTTTTCTAATTACTGGGGAAAATTAACATTTTCCCATTCATTTTTTGCTACCTGTATCATTTTTTTTCTGTTATCAAAGCGATTTGTTCCATTTTTTAGCCTGTTTATCTATCAGGTCGTTTTTACAAAAGAAACTAAGTCTCACAGGATTAGCCCAGGAAGCCAGGGAGTAGACAAGAAAATCTTCAGAGTTACATTTTTCTAGTGCACAGGGCCCTGCAGTGTTCATTTCTTTCTGACTGATTCCATGAGCACAATTTCATGGAGAAGCACAATTTCTGAGAGCAGCAAGATGGCTTGAAGAGTCACTATAACTCATAATGAAACTCGAGGTGTACCGAAGAAGTGTCCTGGGAATTAAAGAATCCCAGGGATTGTGTTAAGCAATACAGAGGAAATTGCATCATCAATCAGTTATTTTGAACAATTTAATTATGGGCTTCAGAAGGAGGAACATTTATGTGAATTAGGTTTCTTTTTTTCTTCATTTTTATTTTTTATTAGTGCATGTTTGGATTACATTACTATGGGCAGTTGGTACAGAACACATTTTAACCCTGTTTTACCCCCCCTCACTTTTCTCCCCTCCCTCCCACTTCCCCTATCTCTTGAGAAGGGCCACACTCAAGGTCACCAAGTAGGTCACCCCTAGAACTCACACCACCTGGCTCAGACTTGTGTCTACCAGGAACCTCAAATGAAGACTTTGGGCTGATCTCCGGATTGGATCATTTCCAATGACGTCATACGAGGTATGATAAAAAATATGGTGAATGTTTAAATTTTTAAAAAATTATTACAATAGAAGATACCTTGTCAAAATACACCCCCTTCCTGCTTTGAACACATTTATCTCATCATTCTTGCCCCTTTCTAAAGCAGCTCTGGAAGTCCTTTTTCAAGAGAGTCTATAGTTGCTCTTTCCTGGATATCTTAACGTCCAGAATCAAATCAAAACATCTACCTTTCATGGTCATTTTGAGTTTGGGAAAAAGGATGTCCAGAGCTGCTTCAGAAATTGGCAGAAGCAGTGAGCTAAGTGTGTTCAAATGAGGGGGAGAATTTTGAGAAGGCTTAATAGAAATATGTTTTTTGCTGTGATGTTCTTTTTAAATTAAATATTCACCATATATTTTGACCATTTGTTTTATTTTTGATTTTTATAAAAGGTGTTAATTTGTTAAATGTAAATATTCAAAATACACTGCTAGGGATCTAACCTCATGATGGCCTTTCTACATTCTATAGTACAAGGGACTCTGAAAAGATGAAAGTGGATGGGAATTCTTTTGACCTCTAGGAAGACAGAGCTGAAGGTGGAGTGGCAGGTAGGTGGCCCTGGGAGATAAAGTCGGAGGATGAAGAGGTAGCTGAGGCTAACTAAGCATTTGCTCTTACCGAAGGTTAAAAGACCAGTAGCAGTGGAAACCAAAGTCTGCTATTTATCTTCAGGCCAGGGACGGTGCAGACAGCTGCAACTTGAGCCTCCTTACAGATCTGGGCCAATGACCTTAACCATAACCTCTGGCCAGAGCAGCGTTTCAGTGGGGGTGTACTGATAGCCCTTTTAAACATCAATATACACAGTTTTAACAACTTTGTTTTGAAGTCTGCTGATGAATTTGCCCACTGGCTTTCATGAATAATAGGGAAAATGTCTTTACCTCTTATTTCAATTTAACTAACAAAATAAAACTTTGTAGCAGGAACAAAGTTATGTATGACATTCGGAGCAGAACATTACAGAATTCAAACATTATAGGAGTATTTTGAATTTTCTGGTAGGCATGAGGCTGCTGCAAAGTCAGATTGATAATAACATAGCCATGATTAATTAAGGTAAATAGAATTATTTGGAACAGGTACATGGGATATTTAGTTCACAATTACTTGGGTATTTCTTTTATTTTTTTTTACTTTCTCTTAAGTAGTTATATCTTATTGGAATATACAATGTTATAAATTAAGAAAAATAAAGCTGTTTGCAGAAATCAGTGTGAAGGTTTTAAAGCAGTGTTTCTCCTCTTGCAAAGATCTGACTATTGGTCTAAGAGATCAAGGTGCAATAAAATGAATGAAATACATCACCAGGCCACATGCCCAGGACTGAGTCTGCTGAGAAATCCTTCATTATTCTTGTAAAGAGCTATATGACTAGGATCTCAGACAACACCAATATAAAACTACTCGAAACACTAAATTCCTTTAAGTCCTATTACAATTGGGGTGTGATGGTGCACACCTATAATCCCAGCATTCTGGGAGGCCAAATTAGGGGCATCCTAAATTTGAGCCCAGTTTGGGCATATTAGTTAGTTAGGGAGACTCTAGCTTAAAGTAAATTTTAAAAAATACATGCATAAAAAAGGGCTAGGGATGTAGTTCATGTAGAGGCCTTGGGTTTGCTTCCCATTACCCTCCTCTGAAAAAAAAAGAAAAAGGAAAGAAAAAATAGACAATATCCTTATATAGGTTTAAAAATTTCCTTGGTGGTTTTCAATATTTTGTTTTGAGCTGCCATGTTACATTTGGGGTAAACGAAAGATGAAACAGACAATATGATTTTTATTAACAAGTTTTCAGTGTAAATTTTGTTTTTTTGGCATTTTCCTTGTTTTTCCATGAAAATAACTTCTTTATAGGTAGCATTTACACTTAATCTAATGTTTTTTAAAATCTCCATTGTAATATGCTTTTTAGAAGTTTTATAAAAATACTTCCATAGGGGATACAAAATAATATTATGATGACATAATTTGCTTTAGTTCCATGCAATTTCATATAAGCATACATAAAGCAGTATTATAGCAGGTTAACTTTCTAATATGAGATTAAATTCTCATTATATATTTTAATGTTTTATGAAAAATATTTTAATACAAAGAAGTACAATTTCCTCATCTATTTTATTACAATTACATTTTTTGTTATAGATCATTTTCATTAAAATATCTTGTTTCCTAACCCCCAAAAATTAATTCATTTTTTTCCTTGTAGACATAATTGGGTCATATTCTGTAATTGCTATTGGAGGTATCAGGCTAGATACTATTTTGGCAAAAATAAAATCTAGGTTGAAACAGGAAAATCAGAAAGTGCTAGAATATATTATTACTAGGTTTTATGGGAATATATCAAGATGTGGTTAATATTGTTATTTTCTTTTCATCTTCTTTTATCTCTTATATTTATGATGAGAAAACATGTAGATCCCTTACTTAGCTTTCAAAAATTATTAAATCTATAAAAAAAAAAGACTCACAAAACTGTGAGCCTGTATTCTTTCTGTATCTTATGTTAAAATGTAATACTTTGGGGCACTTATGTTAACTTTTTCTACTGATACTATGAACCATCGTTGATATGCTTATCTTGTCGACATAGATCTTATTTCCCAATTTATCTTCTTGGGGGGGGGTGGTAGTAGTGTGGATTAAGCTATATTTCCATTTCTTCTTTATTTTTTATTTTGAGACAGGATCTGGTTAAATTGCTAAATCCAGGATGGGTTTCAGTCTAGGTTCCAATTTGCAATCAATTTGCCTCATCCTTCCAGAGTGCTGGGATTGCTGATGTGTGCCAGCATCCCTGTGTTAATTCTCTGTGAATTCTTAGTGCAAAAATTATATCTTTTAATTACAAATCTCATGGACTGTGGGCAAGTAACAACTGAAATTTCCACAAGTCTTATTTCCATAATTCAGGTGCAACTTTTAACACACAGCAATCTGTTTGAAAAAACTATATTGCCTAGGATCACTCAGAACAATGAACCACAGGCCAAGTTCCGTTGTTGTAACTTGTAAAGCTCCCCTTTTAACAACCAGGATTGAAACCAGGATGGCTAGCTTTGGGTGACTAGACATTCCAAACTACAGAGATAACTTTTCATTCACACACTTGCTTGCCCTCATGTGTGCTTGCCGGGAGTGCGCGCGTGGCTCATGTGTGTATGCAGCTGTGACCACTGTGTGGAGGAATTTAAGGCACTTGCATCTGAGCTGAGATCAGTAGTTCACTACCGATTGCTGTTCATGGCCTCAGTCATTAAAATCTGCAAAAAAAATAGATGGTTCATAGGATTTTCTAGAAACTACTTGATGTGAAATCTTTCGTATTAAGAATAAAAAGAAGTCATGGAAAAACTTTTTTGTGTGTATGATTTAAGTAATCCCTCGACACACTGCGAAGCTCTAAATATTAGTTATTATATATTAGTCCAATACCTGACTTTACATTCTGGATCTATTGATAACTGTTTCCATCTTTGTAAACAACAGGGGTGTGAGATATCACGCTCATCTCAATGAGCCTGATTGGGAAATAATATCTGTGTCCTACACTAGTGAATTCAAAAGAAGTGGAAGAGATCTTTTAAAAGGAATCAGATAAAATGAAACTTTGAATTTATCTGGTTTTTATTACTCAATATTATTACAGAATATCAAAGTAGCCAATGACAGGAAGTGTCTTTTTTTGTTTTTGTTTTTGTTTTTGTTACTGGGGATCAAACTCCTGACCTCACACTTGCCAAGCAGGTGCTTATGCCACTGAGCTAAATTCCCAGTCCCATAAGTATCTTTTATTATACTATTTAGACATCGGCCCAATGACAGTTTCCCATAACATTTCCTCCTTCATTTGGATTTATTTTGCTTTATTTCAGTTGTTCCAAGGAAAATATTAGTTTTTGGGTTATGTTCCCTAAGGAGTCTGCACTTGCCACTCATGACAGGATGAAGGGCTGACTCAGGCTTGTGCTCATCCAGCCCCTCGGGCCAGGCTGGTCTTCCTCCGCCCTTTCTACTGCCACCACATCACACTTGGCCCCCATAATCTCTCTCCAATTCACTTTACTCTCCATTTCCTGCCTACCATCTTTCCACGTCTTCTATACAATTGCCTACTTGAGCCCTTCTAAACTCAGCTTTGTCTTGTTTCTGCACTAGGGGAAAACATCAGACATTTACCATTATCTGTAGAATGAATTCTAGCTTTTTTGGCCTGGTATTGAGCCCTGCCAGGTGTGATTCAGGCAGAGTCCTACTGCCCACCCCAGCCCTCCCAGAAGCACTGGGCTCCAGCTAGGCCAGTTGTTATCAAGAGTCGAGGACTCCCCCTCTTGTCTTTGCCTTTGCTGTTTCCTCTTTTCAGGGCTCCCTCCCTGTATCTTCCCATTACAATCAGTGAAGGTCACTTTGTATGGAAAATTTCCCTGATCACTCAAGTCAGAAGACATTTTCTTTTAATTGTGTACTAGGGTGTATACCTTTATGATACCAAGGACACCATTTTAAAGTTTTCCATGACTTGAATGTAGTTTGGGTGGCCTTCCATGCTTGGAATTTAACCCCCATTGGGAGATTAAAGGGAGTAAAAACTTAACCAACTATGACATTTAGAGGTGAGGCCTTTGAGAAGCAGCTGGGGTTAATGCAGGTAATTAGAATGAAGTTCTCCTGACAGACTCTATTGGAAGAGGAAAAGAGACCAAACAGATACACAGACACATCCACTCCCTGTCACCTGTCATCTGATGCCGTGTTCTGTTTCAGGACTCTGCCAGCAAGAAGATCATCAGCAGATGTGGCCCCTCAACTGTAGGCCTCTAGAATTGTGAACCAAAATAAACTTCCTTTATTTAAAGGTAGCCTGTCTCAGGTATTTTGTTATAGAAAAACAACAACAACAACAACAAAACCCCAACAACTGTGAAAATATCTTATTTTCAAAAATTAAGCTCCTTCAGGATCAAAACCATATTTGAATCCTCTCTGGCATCTATCTGAATTCAGTAAGTGTTCAAGAGGTATTTGTTGGAAAAATGAATTTTAAGGAATTTTTACTGCTGCTCCAAGAAGGAAGTGGGTGTGGACCCCTGTCATCACCCTGTTCCTGGGTCAGTGGAATGCTGGACATTGGGCAAGCTCTAGTCTGCCTGCAGATGAGGTGTCTGGGAATGCAGAAAAAATGGATCCAGGACCTGGGGACAAGCCACAGCCAGGACCAAGGCCAGGTACATAAGGATTTCAGTGTAAAGTTAGGTTAGTGACTTCCCGAAAGCAGGAAAAAAGTGTTTCCTTAAAAGAACTTGATAGCTAGGTATGGTAATGTCTGTAATCTCAGCACTTAGGAGGCTGAGGCAGGTGGATCACTGTGAGGTAGAGGCCAGCCTGGGCTACATAGTAAGTTCAAGGCCAGCTGGGACTGCATAGTGAAACCACATTTCAAAAAAAACAGAACAAAACAAAACAAAACTGTTAAACTTGATCAGGAAATGAGAACCAGAGAGGTAGATGAGTGGGGGCTCTTCAGAGGCAGCTATGTTGGCAGTGTCCCTTCCTGCCCCTGACCTTGGACTGCATGGTGAGCTCATGTGTGTCTGATTTCACTCAATGCAGTGTCCCTTACCAACAGCCACTGTGTTGCAGACACCCTCTTAATGCTCTCGTTTTGATCATGATATAGTAATGGTAGCCATACTAGCATCTGTTGAGAATTTTCTAGGGCCAAGTGCTGAATTATGCTTAAATATATCAGTTCATCTAATCTTTCAAACAAAATTGTGAGGCAGTGCTATGATTATCATCCTTATCTTGATTTTAGGTGGTGGAGTGTCAGAGAAAGAAACTGCCCAAGTTCAAGCCTGTTAGCTAAAGGCCCTATTTGGTTGGGGCCAGGCTTGGGTGGGGTTCTCAGTCTCTCCTCCATGGCCGTGAGCCCTGAGCTCTAGGCCTGTTTCCTCCTATTGGCTTTACCTCATGCACTTTCCACAGGCCAGAGAGGCTGCAAGAACTTTTAGATCTGGGATACTGATGGATACTTAAGGTCACTCAGAAAATTCTCTCCTACAAAATAGATTATGAATACAACCTAACCTTATTAAGGTGGTCATTCAGTGAATACACTGTGGGCGTGTGGGTTTGCCTGAAGTAAATTCAGTTTGCACAGAGTGAGGATTAGTCATGACTTGAGGGCCAGTTTTAGGCTGGGAGTAGGGCTGGGCCCACCTGCCCTGCCCCAACAGCCTTGCTTTGCCAGCTGAACTTGAGGAGCATGTTAACTAACTGTGACAACCATCATTTCATACTAGGTAATGTGGCATTGATAGCAACTCCCTCTGGGATTAGAATAGGGTCAGTTAGGATGAGATAATGGTATGTGATGTGTAGCATGCAATAAGGATGTACTCAATGAATATGTCATTATTACTGTTGTTGGCATTAGACTGTTGCCAGGTTGTAGTTATTTAACAAAAGAATACTTTGAATCTGGATTAATCATAGGGCTTCTTGCCTTTAATTTTCTTTCAAATGTAATTTTCAAGTATTGAAAAACTAAAAACACAAAGAAAGGAATTATTGAGAAGTAATGAAAATATTTATAGAAGAAAAACTGACAAGAGGCTAATATGAGAAGTATAACTATCTTATATTCTATAGCTATGTTGTATAAAATGCTTTAGAAATATTTAGGAAAAGGGACTGCTATAAGATTAGATCCTATAGCATCTAATATCCACTCAAGAAAGTCAGCAAATTAAAGCCAACAAACAATAAAATCAAAGTGCTAGCATGTGCTGGGACAACAGGAACTCCTAAGAGGCTGAGATCATCAGGAGCCCAGGACTGAATCCAGTTCACCTGGGGTAGGTGGCAGGGCATAGAATTCCAGGCATGTTGGCCTGGGTTCAGCGACCATGTCCAGCTGCTCTCTAGATGCCTTGGTTAACATTCCAGTGACACGAGGCTGACCTTGACGCTGGTTCTCTGTGATGGAGGCCTTGCTTTTATCATTTGGTTCCAAGATCATGGGCCTGTGGTCTTCACTACAGCAATTCACAGTCAACTGCACTAATGAAGGAAGCGTCTGGGCGAATGACTCCTGGAGAACACCTAATCCTAAATCCACTCAGGTTTCCACTGAGAATGCATTTGATCACCGTCCTTCACACAAAATCATAGTTACTTTAGATATCACATAAAACTATGCTCCCTACATACTGTGGGAAGATAAATAATGGAAAGAACTCTTCAGAGATGTTTTGAAAAAAGTTCTTTATATATTATTTTTCTTAATCAAGAATTAATTTTATGCTGATTTTAGGTACGGTGCTATGTAAAATAATTCAGTATTATAAATTTGATAATATAGAATATTTAATTTTATTAGTTCCTATTTAAAGAGATAATAACATATAAACTCTTGTACTTAAGATTTCAAACGTAGGATGATGTTAATAATGGTTGTGGGTCATGGGGTGTGCCTATGCAAACACTGAATCTAACTCTCACAACAATTCTGCTCAGTAGAGTTTATTCTCCTTTTTTAGATGGCAAAACTGAGGCCAAGAAACCAACAAATTAGGTCAAAATTACAGAGCTGGCAAGAGTCAGAGCCATACCTGGGCACAGGTCTTTTTGGACTCCACTTTTATGAATCTTAGCTATACAACACCAGCATATGGAGCATCAGTAAAGGCATTTCTTTACCTGGCCAAGCTTAAGACATTCATGATTCAAAGCTCAGTAGAATTCCAAAGGAGTGTCAGAGAGTGGTTCCACTTCTAACACTGCCTGTGCTTTGGAATTTCAAGTGCACAAGACCAAAAGACCTGCGAATCTCATTGCAATCCTGTGACTAACCATCACAAGTGAAATAGCTTTTTGAAAAACAAACTCTAAAACAATGATACAGAATAACAATTATTTGAATAATATCTAAATTCTATAGGGAAAACACTAAGAAGTGCCTGTAGGCTTGGTTGCTCCAAATTGTCTCCTTAATTTTTAAGAAAACAACAAAGCAAAAGAGAGATTGTATAATGGGGTTCTCACTCAGAAAAACCTTTGACATCCCTGAAGTTATGTGCATACTCCCAAACTTTGCATAACCTCCTCCCAGACTTCCACACTGTATGCACCATGCTTACAGCAAGATGGGCACCTGGGGGCATCCTCATTCAATTATTTTTCTATGTTAAATGAGAGAAAATTAATTTCACATGTCCAGCTCAAGAATGGCTAGTTTATGCACATTTATGGTATTTTTTACTGAAACATTTTATTTCAAATGTCAAAAGAGCATCTTTGTAAACTTGCTAGGGCTTAGGAATGTTCATTGTGGGTGATTTTATAAGAGAAGTCAGAAATGAAAGGAAACACATAAAAATTGAGAACTTTGAAGCAGGCCTTAGTGCAGGATCAGACGTGACTACAACTCAGAGGGCTGTGTGAGCAATACCGATGCTGCTGCCAATCTGGCTGTCCCTGGTGTGAGCTCCAGATGTGTGTTGCTGGAGGCTGCTTTGGGAAGGGAACAGGCTGTCCTGGTTTCCAGCACTGGGAAAGGACTGGGAATGCCACCCTTTCTCATTTGTAGGGACAGGGGAACTGGGTTATGAAGTGTTTGTCCAGATTTTGTGAAGTGAAAAGCAAGTGAGTATGTGTTGAATTTTCAACTATGAAGAACAACAGAAGTAATGTGAATCTAGTGTTTGCTCCATTTCTGACTTCAGGGCTCTTCATTTTGCAACACTTAAAAAATTATTTTTTATTAATACATGTTTTCAGTACATAATTATTACATGTATTATGAGACAATGGTACATGTACATAATAAATCTCAATTCTTTTTTTGTCTTCTTCTACCCCTCACTTTCCTCCCTGCTCCTTCTGATTCTTAGCCCTCTTCCCATTCACAAAAGCTCTATTTTCATCATTTTGCAGGGTTATAGCACCTGAACAGTAGTTTTCAGAAAACCAAGCAATAATACATACTGTAAGTTTTTAAAAGTTATATGTAAACTATTCATATCCCATCTACTTCTTTGAAAATACAGTCAATATAGATATATATGCATGTATATACATGTATACATACACGTATGTATTTATGTGCATGCATGTATATAAAAGACACACTCATGTATACACATGTACCTTTATGTACACATATATAATACACAAACATACATGTGGACATATATGGATGCATGTATGCAGATAAGTATGTACACATACATAAACATACACACATAAGCATCCAGACACATGCATATCACACACATATTTACATATTTTAAAATTTTCCTAATGTGGAGAATTTCCCCTCAAAGAGTTTCTTGGGGCAGGGAAGAATGATATGAAATTCAATAAGAGGCATGTTTCACTGTGGCTAACCCAACACTCACATTCACACCTAAGATTTGTTGAATGTAGCATTGATATGTGAGGACTCAAAAGATAAGAAGCCATTTTCTGCAGCAGAAATTGTAATACTACTATTGATTCTGAAACTTAATTTCTAGTTCTTGACCAAGTTAAAGTTAATACTTCAAAAAAGGTTTATATTGTATGAACTTTATACAATATTTCTGTAAAACTGGCTTTAGAACCTAAAATTTCATCTTTGTTCCCACTCCTCTGATAGTCTTTACTGAATATTACTTTATTGCTGTTATTAAGCATAGTAAACATAAATGTCCAACTTTATCAATAATAAAATATGCATTATTTTCCTAAAAAGCAGCAATATACACTGATATTTCCTGACAATAAATATTTATGGACAGTTCACACTAATTTTATATCCATAAGAACTGTAACAGACATGAGTTTATCATTTGGCCTGGAAGATTTTATTTTATTATTTTATTTTATTGGTACTGGGGATCAATTGGTACTGGGGGCACTTGCCAAGCAGGAACTTAGGACACTGAGCTAAATCCGTGGCCCTTGTCTGGAAGATTTTATAAACCACTGAATAATGAACTTCTATCTCTTTGAAACTCCACTGATTATGAAGTAGTATGAATTGTCAATAGTTATTCTGATGAAATAGTCCCTTCACCCCTACTTGCATAAAGATAGGTTGAGTTCCAAAATATGCCTAATTTATAGATGGAAGTATAATTGTAAAATGTTATTTACATGACAGAAGCATGTGACACTGCCCTTCAAGTCCAGGAGTGAAACTGGCACAGTCTGTGAGGACAGGGTGGGTGGTCACTTGGTCCTTCCCACAGTCTGAAAACACTTTAAGGCTTGGCTCATAGATGGCAGTGAAACTGGGCCAGTTGATATGCATGGCACTTCTACCAAGGGCTTAGCTGGGGCTCAGTCATCTGCCTATGACAGTTATATCTGCACAGAGTGGATGCTTTCTACCTGGGCCCTGGCCCATGTGCTCTGATAGCTCTGCTTCTGTTCTGATGGTTCCAGGTGGCTCTGAGTGGGCAGCTTGTTACTCTTTGCAGCACGGGTGGTGTGTTCTCTGTCCAGAACTTTGTTTCTGCTGGAGGTCTATGGGCTGGGGCATCTTGCTAATTGCTGCTCTGGCAAATCTCTCTGCAGTAACTTTGGCTTCTCCTGCCATGCCATGTGGCAGGGATTGAGGCAGAGATATGCTCTACCTTCTGTTTGGTGTCAAGATTATGCCACAACTGAGAATTCAAGGGTTGACCGAAGACCTGTCCCTAATGTTGGAGGTTTCAGTTTAATAGGTGTGCGCTGAGGGGTTGGGGGGGGCAGTAAAGAAGCACTCCCACTGTGCATGGGAGACCTCACTACTGTGGAGGTGGGATGCAGCAGAAGTCTAATCAAGGAGCAGAATGGGGAAGAGAGTGTATAGGACGCAGGCTGAGAGAATGGTTTGAGTAAAGGGGTTGGGGGAGTCAGATCTATTCAGAGACAGATCAGTAGGAACCAGGCAGGCGGAAGCCAAGTGAGGTTGACAAGGAAGTAGGTTGACTGAGAATAAGGTGACAACCCTTCATGTGGGAGCCACATGAAGGGTTGTCACCTTATTCTCAGTGCAAAACAGGAGGCCAAGGCAAGTTTCAAACGGACTGTGGACATGTCTGATCTATTTGGGCTGTAGTTTGTGTGAGGCATGATAAGGCTGAACTGGGCTGTGGCTGCCCCAGATTTGAGGTGGTGAGAGGAGCCTGGTCCAGGACGACAGAGAAATGAAGAAATAACAAAAGAGTTAGAAGCTGGTGTTGAATTTGACACAATGAGAGAGGGATGTGTTGGGAGTGCTGGCCTGTAGAGACAGATGGCAACAATAGCCTCACAAGGGACATTGAGGACAGAGTTGTGAGGGGAGTGCAGAGCAAGAGTTTGCTTTTGGACACATTTGGGTCCCTGTGAAGCCTCTGGCTGGGGATGGGAGAGGCGAATGGCTCTAACACCAGGCATTTAAATACCATCAAGGAACAATGAGGAAGAGCAATGATCTGAGGTCGGGTGTGTTACAATATAATTTTTGCTTCATGTTTAAATATATATAAGCAAGATGTGATAAACCTGCTCAAAATCATTTTTTTCTCTTTTAAATTTTGAAATAAAAAAGAACAAAAACAATGATACATAATTTCAAAAAAATACAATAGGAGATTAACAATGCTTAATATATTGTGTATTGTTATCTTCAAAGTAGTTGCTCAGATTACAAGATTTAGGCATGAAAAGATGATCAGATAATGAAAGCACAAACCCTTCTTTTTGATGAACTAACAGAGATAGTATAATTATCTATAATATACATACATATATAATATATATATACACACACAATTTTTTTTATTTCTTTCTTTTCTCCTTTCTCTTATCCCAGTTGTTCTTTTCTTTTGAGCAGCTTCTTCTCCTTTGACTTTCATAATATCTATTGTACACTTTGAATCCTATTTACTCTTTCACTTTTTTACATTAGGGAGACAATACGATGTTTACACATGTGAGTCTGATTTATTTCACTTATGAATATGGTCTCAAGTTGCACCCATGATGGCAGGGCTGTGGGGAAAAACGAACCCTTCTCCACTGTTGGTAGGAGTGTAGACTGGTACAACCATTATGGAAATCAGTATGGAGATTCCTCAAAAAACTAGGATTGGAGATCCCATCTGATCCAGCTATCCTCCTTCTGAGTTTTTTCCCAGAAGAACTGAAACATCATACCACAACAATATATGTGCACCCATGTTTATAGCAGCACAATTTGTAATAGCTAAATCTTGGAAATAACCCAAATGCCCATCAGCGATGGAATGGGTAAAAAGATATATTTTTATACAATGGGGTACTAACCAGTTAAAAAGAAGGATAAATTTAAAATCTGAATAAGTAATTTTCTAATAACTGCTCAATTATATCTCCTAATTCTAGCTCACTCTGTTGACCACTGTTCACCACATATAAAACATGTCTATGAACTTTGTAGGGACGAAGGCAGTGATAACACAGTCTGCGCCTTATTTGAACCACCTTGCCACTCCCAGCATGATTTTAGGTAGCTTCAGTCTTCTCAAATCTTGGCTTGTTTTTGTATTAAGATGAAAGGAGGAACAAAATAATCTCCGAAATCACTGATAATTTTATAATCTTGTAATTCTTTGAGTCATAGCTACTTGAAAACTTTTTAAAGAATCTGTTGATTCCATTTAAATTTGGAACTATCTAATAGTTACTTACTTACCTATGACATTGTGATCATGATAGTATAACATGAAAAACAGAATCAAAATGCATATCCACTTCTTTGCTCAGTTTGTTTGACCATTAGCTTCCAACTATTTTGGGCATGTAATAGTTGCTTACAAATGACAAAGGCTAATTCTTCAGTCACAGTTTCCACATCTTCTGAGTAAAGCTCTTTTGGAAATCATCCAGAGTTTTGTGTACATGTCTAGAGTACTCAACCAGTAATCACACCACAGCCATTACCAAACAACAGAATCGAGAAAGGAGACAAGGGGGAACTGAAAACTACCACAAGTACTTAAATTAAGAAAACTTACTACAGTAAGACACATTATCAAGAAATACAAGATAAGTGTTTTCAAGGAAAGAGTATTTTGAGGAGGACTAAAGGCAATGTGTCTTTCATTCTAATAATTTTTTATTTAAACAGTACTTCATGATTACATCATGTTAATCAAGTTTATGGCAAATTCTATTGAATAAAAACATTAATGTGTATCCTAATCCATCTTATTCACTGGATCTGGCACTCTGTGACTTCTGGGTCTTCCCCAAAGCCAAATCATGAAAAGGTAAATGTTTTCAATTGAATCAGGACATTGATGCAACCACAACACCACAACTAAAGATGCTCAGGAAACAAGACTTCCAGAAGTACGTTGGAAAGTGGCAAGAATAATAGGATAAATGTATTTGAAGTGAGGGAGTATTGTGAGAAGGATTAATGGCAATTTGTCTTTCATTGTAAACATTTTTTAAGTTTAAACATTCACTATATTTCTTGATCATACCACGTATGTCTGTTGCTTTGCATTAACATTATACACATCTTAGAAATAGGTGGATGTAAAAAGATCCTCTAAAATAAATGTAAGTTTGACTGATTTTTTTCATTAAAATTATAAGGTCATATAATATGTATAACATGTCCAGAATGACTTTTCAGTTATACACACATGAAAAGTATAGCATAAACTAGTAGTGAAAAGTATTTCATAGTGCACTTCATTGTAGCATTTTAACAGCTTTTTATTTGATAATGATCACAAAAATTTACACATTTACACAAAATTTACACCGTGTCAGGGCTCTATAGAAATGGCAATGGAACAGTGACTAGCAGCTGCCTAGGAGGGCTGGGCAAGCAGCAATCTGGTACCAAATGTTTGCAGAAAGAAATTGCTGCTTCTCGGTGCTTTTTATGTCTAAAAAGACATGATGAAAAATACACTACTAGGGCTGAGACTTCTCACAGTGAAATCCAAAACTATTAAAATGAATTTCCTTTTATGAAAAGATCAGACAAATAAATGTTTTTGTAGTGAGCAAATTGGAGGCTCAGGAGGCAGCTTTTGAGTCCAGATTGTGTTTAGATTTTCACTATTTTGGCTCTAAGAGGACAAGTTTGACCTGATGATTACTTAGAAGGGAAGTGCGAAGCTTCTTTTTGTGCAGGAGGGTAAGTCTGTGTGCACGTTAAGATGAGTATAATGTGGGCATCACTTCATAGGCTTTGATTTATAATGGGCTTTGAATTATAACACCAGCATGTTACTCTGGTGGATTTTTTTCTTCTATAGTGCTTTGGTTTAAATATCTTAATATTATCCAAATTCTTTGTTCAGTGATGAAAATAAAATTGTACTGTTTTTAATCACATAATCCAAACAAAAAAAAAATTGGGGGGTGGGGTACCAGGAGTCAAATTCAGGACCTCGTACTTGCCAGGCAGGTGCTTGTGCTGCTAAGCTAGATCCTTGGCTCTAAACAAAAATATTTTTAAGTAAAATTTTAAAAAACTCATCAGAATATTTAAATTAATTATTTCATTCTTAATTGTTTAACTTACAATTTTTTAAACATTTTTGCAAAACTTGATCTGTTTCTTGAAGCCATATATGCATTTGATTTTATCTTGAATGTTTAAGAGAATTTAATAGGAAAAGAAAGCATGATGTTAATATATTGGTTAAAGTTAATTGAATTTGGGATGCATGCTAAAGCTGGGTAGGCCTCATTTCTTTTTTTATGTTATTAAATTAGTAGATCAAAAGGTTAGCTCAATGTAGCCTGACACATACAGTGTATTTCAATTACACATCATTATTCTATAAAAACCGTATTTTGCTTAGGATTGGTAATTACTGAATATAAGCTATTTGAATTTTATCTGCAAAATGCTAAGTTTGGAAGTTCATTTTTTAGAAAGCTAGGTATAGTCTTCTACTTTCAAATTTAATGAAATTAAATATACATTATCAAGATTTTGTAAAACAATACAAAACAAAAAGATTTCATTTTGATTTTTGGCTGTCTTTTTTTTTTTTTTTTTTTTTGTACTGGAGAGCAAACTCACAACCTCATGATTACCAGGCAAGCGCTTGAGCTGCTAAGCTAAATATCTGGCCCTTTGCAGCTGTTTTTTAGCTTGTGTGTTTTGATTTTCCTCTCTGTTTCAATCTTTCCCATAATGTTTCAGGCTCTCAGGCTCCAAAGATGTCAACTACTCCTGCCCCTGACCCATGTACAATGCATAGATCCTACCCCTTTTCTTTTCATCTCAGTTCATATAATACCACTTTCATGATTCCTGAACTGGAAGGAATCTCTTTTCTCTTTCCCCCAATGATTTTAACTTTACTTCTCATTTTCTGTTGTAAGTTGTTGTTATACACACATTATCAAACTTCCAGTGTGGCTATATTTGAAGATGAAACCTGAAAGGATCCAATTAAGGATAAATGTGATCACCTGGCTTGGCCCTGGTCTTACAAACAGTAATAGCAAAGAACTGAATGGCTCTCTTCCTACATATAGGCACTAAGGAGAGGCCATGGGAGAATAAAAGGAAAGGGCAGTCATCTGTGAACCAGGGAGAAAGCACCCACCAGAAACAAAATTGGCCGGAACTTGATTCTTAGACTTCCAGTCTCTGGAACTGCAGGGTCATGAACTTATTTCTATTATTTAAATCACCCAGTCTATGGTATTTTGTTATGGCAGCAGAATGAAATAAGGTGGCAGGTAGTAGATGAGCTTTGGAAGGAAGAATCCTTAGAGTGAGGGTTCATTTAAAAATCCATCTTCGCTCCTCCATCACCCACTTCCATGTACAGCAAAAGCCATTTACAGCCTGATCTCATCAGCTCAAGAACAGCAAGACCAGGGCAAGTTCAAAGCCTTTAGGGCTGCAAACGCATAGGCCAGCCTGAGCATGAGCCTGGGCACATGCAGCACAGGCCACTTTGTGTTAGAAAAGAGTGAGATGGTAGGAAGGTGTAGAACTCTGGAAGCATCAGTGCAAATATATTTTCTGGGGGTGATAGACTCAACCTCTAATGGGAAAAATCCGTATCTCATCACATAACAAAAGCGCCAAGTCTTGGGATGACAGGGTGGACTATGGGCAGAAGCTGTACAGGATGGAAGCACTGAAAAAGCACGACAAAAAGCTAACTAACCTGGTAGTGGTAAGTCAAAGAAAAAACCTTGGATCCTGCTGCATGGAGGTGCAAAGGGCATGCATGATTCATGTTGTAGCAATCGGCCCTGATGTACAGGCTCGGAGCAGATGCCTGCTTACTGCAATTCAGTTTAGGAAACATGAGAAAATTATTCTTCCCAGAAAATTTAACAAAGCAGGAACAATCTGTCTTTGTAGAGTAGACATTCCTTTTCTCATAGGAAGCTTTTCTAAGTAGCTGAAAAGTCCAACTCATTTGAAAGTGAATGATTTGAAACCAAAACCAGCATAGCATTGATATTATAAGAAAAAATATGAGGAAGAACAGTGACATTCACTAGAGGGAATATATTCACATATACAGACACAAATTGCCAAGAATGACAAAACTTTTGATTCAATATTAAAAGCTTATTAATAAAGACTAATGAACCAAGCTAGATGAAACAATCATGCACATGAACAGAGTCCTTAAACTAAAAATGAAAATCTGAGGGAACAGACAGCAAGACAACTAGATAAAAAGGAAAAATTAGTTGACTGAGCTCTGGAAAAAAGTATAAGAAAAAATCATAGCAATGAAGATCAAATTTAAGGGCACAAAGGAAGAACAGAGCAGTGAAAAACTTGATAGGATAATAAAAATTAGAAAACTCAGGCAAAATCAAATGAAATACAGAATTTAAAATAACTGGAGACAAGATGAGAGATAGAGAAGAAAGGGATAGAAATCTAGCTTGTTAAACCAAGTCTGATTGGAGTTCTTAAGAAGAGAAATGATACTGGAAGAGAACAAATATTAAAAGACTTAAAGAAAGTATTCTTGAAGTTTTAAACCCATGTCTTAGCCAGTGTACTAGCCAGTGAGTGCTATAACAAATTGCCTTAGACTGGGTAATTTACAAATGGAAAGCAATTTATTTTTCAGCTTTCTAGAAGTCTGAGATGAAGGACCTAGCAGATTCAGCAGCTGGTGAGGGGCCACTCTTTAGAGATGCAATGGCTTCTTTGTGTCCCCACAGAGTAGGAGGGTCATGGGGAATTCCTCAAGCCTCTTTTGTAAGGGTCCTAATCTCATTTGTGAAGCCAGAGCCCTCAGGACCTAATCATCTTCCAAAGATTCTGTATTGGAGTTTAGGTTTCAATATTTGAAATTTGGAGGAAGGAAGCATTCAGATCATTGCAATCTATGATCTAGAAGTGAACACTGTGTGGATACTGATCCAGAATAATCAATGCCAGGTGTGAATACAAAGAGAAAAGCTGGACTGCACCTACTGCTGGATATCTGGGAAGAAAGAAAGAAAGAAATGATCCTGCCCAGCTCTGAAGAAAACATAATAGAGAATTCTAATTGACACACACAATGAAGATGTTTTATGATTGAGAGTGACACCCTCCCCACATTTGAGTGAGACTTCAAATGTTCACTCTGGAATGGTGCATTCTGGTCTGGTGAGGAAAGACTTGGGACTACACTATTGGTTTGACTTCATGCTTTCCCTGTGTCCTGTGTTTCTTGCTAACTTCAGTTATTAATGAAAAGGCAGATTTCTGATTCTGGTGAGCCTGACTTCAAAATCTGGCCTTTTATATTATCTCACCAAGATATTTCCTGTTACTCAGTTTTTTTTTTTTTAAGTATAAAGAAAAATAATTACACAGCTAGACAAAAAGGCCAAGTTGCTTATAAGGGGAAAATTTATGTTAGTCTCAGAATTCTCCACAGCTACCTTCAAGGTCAAAAGACAGTAGAGAAATACCTACACAAACTAAAGGAGATAAAATGTGTCAAAGACTTTAGATCCACTAAGACAATACTTCAAATAAAAAATCTAAAGTCAAAGCATTTTTGAAAAATGTGACCTTTGGGGAATACTCTATCTCTCCTTTATGAGGAAATGACTAGAGGACAACCCAGAGATGACAAAAGTGGTCACTGATGGGCACTGAATATGTTTCACTGCAAAACTAAAACTAAACCAAAGTACAGATGAGAGTGGTTGACAGAATACAAATGATAAACGTTCCAGCAACACATAAAATAAGAAGGGGGAAAGAAGATAGGGAGAAGTTATTTGCTAATTGCCTTATTTCCAATGGTTGAAGGTATTTGAAGTTGACATGTCAAATACTAAAAAAATAAATATAGTCAGTAGAAGCAAAGGTAAATGTCTAGTAATTTGCTTTTATTTAAGCAACTTTTAAATCAAAAAGAATCTACAGTCCAAAGTTACAAAAAAACATAGGAAACAACATAATAAAAATACTGTATGTCAGAAGCTATACGAGGTCACTAAAATGCTCAGAGAAAAATGCATTATTTTAATTCTTTGTATTAGTTAAAAATAATTAAACAAAATTTAAAATAACTCAGAGTTAGAAAAGGAACAACAAAATAAGTGCACAGAATAAAAATTTTAATAGTAAAAACATAAGTTAAAATATAAAACAAAACAGCAGAACTACAAAATAAATCAAAAAGATATCTTAGAAAAAAATTTCAATTAAATGTATAACCAATTGCAAGTCTAACAAAAAAGGAGAAAGTACAAAGAAGGCATTGTAAGAGAACAGGGATAATAACAAAAATGGAGGCAATTAAAAGGGACATGGTGATACAGGGAATAAAACTTCCAACCTACGAGATGTTCAGTAAGAGTTTGTGTTCTCTAAAATCAAAGAATAAATTTTTAGGAACAATGTAGGTTAAGAAGAAGATATATTTATTGAGAGAAAGCTTCTCTTTGAGAGAGAGAGAGAGAGAGAGAGAGAGAGAGAGAGGCCCCCAAGTGAGTTGCCAAAGTCCTCATTTTTTCTAGGGATTTTATAGAGCAAAACCATGAGGTGAAGTGGGTCCAAAATGCAAACTCAAAGGTAGGCATAAGGTGGGACAGAACTATGATCTAAGATTAATTGCTCAGGTAAAATTGATTAAATTGGAGACAAATAGGGAAGTGATAGGGAAGCTAGTCACATAGTGAGCAGGCATGCTTAAAGAACAGTGACTCTTTCTGTAGGGAGCTGGGATGGTGACTCCTGGCTTCCTAAGGGTGATAGAGACCTGTTTAGAATATCAATTCCTGATGCTTATCCTTAGGAAGTATGTGGGTGCATTTGATTTATCTTTTGTCTTAAGGCCTGGCCCACAGCAGAGGTGCCTGCCTTCCCCACAGTTGCAAGGTATCTGGCCTTCTGCCTTGGTTCCTTCGAGGGCCTAACCCTGTCTGACTGCCTATAATATTTCCATCTAACTCAGCTGCCTGTAACAATAAGACATTAATTTGTTCTATTCTATGCAAATAAATTTGGAATTTGGATAGATCGAAAAAAATTTCTAGGAAAATTTAACTTGCCAGAACTGACAAAGGAATAAAGGAATAAAAAATGTTTACAACGAATGCTTTCTATGGGAGTAATATAGAAGATTATTAAAGAGCTACTCCTTCCTACAAAATAAACAAACAGAAAAAAGAAAGAAAGAAAGAAAAATTATAATCACTGAGCTCAGAAATTCTACTAGTGCTTTTTTCCCTGAGATTATTATTATTCCTTTTCTGAAGGAAATATAATTTGATACCACACAAACAACAAAAAACTATAGGAGAATATATAATAAACCAATATAACTTATAAATCTAAAAGCACATATGTTAAAATATTATAAAATTAAATCCAGAAGCATATTAAAAGAATTATACATCATTACCAAATGTAGTTTATTTCAAAATGTAAAAATATTTAGTTACTAAGAGTTCTACTAATCAAATTTATTTATATCCTTATGTATTAAAGATGTAAGTAAAAATACTTATGATAATTTCTAAAGATGCTGATACAATACTAGACAATAGTCAGTGGCCATTACTGATAGAAACAAAAGTATAGCTCACTTCTTTTGCAGGTTAAAATATATTTATCTCTGCCTAAAAGTTATTAGAATACCTAGTAGAGACATATTACAAGTATTCCCACTGAAGTTCTACTATCACTATTATCATTATTATGTGATATACTATGGATACTAGCCAGTGTTATTACATAATGAAAAGCAATTTTAAATAAAATATTGGAAAGAAGGAAGCAAAATAATCACATTTTGTAGACTGCATATTTTATGCCTGAAAAAAAGAAAGAAAGAAAGAAAGAAAGAAAGAAAGAAAGAAAGAAAGAAAATCAACTGAATCAGCAAAAGAATTCAGTAAGCAGGGCCAGGGATGCAGGTCAGTGGCACGGGGTCTCCCTGGCAAGTGCAAGGTCCTGAGTTCAATTCCAGGTACAAAAAAAAAAAAAAAAAAAAAAATTCAGTCAGGTAGTGGAATTGAAAAGTTACTGAACTCTTCTCCATGGTATTAAATAATGTATGTGAAGAAAACTTTAACTGAAGGGATTATTAGAAGGCATAAATGAAATGATATGTTCTGGGACTTAGAAAATAGTATCAAAAAGATATCATTCAACTAGAGTTAATTTCTATATTTAAACATTCTGATAAGAATGACAGTAAGTTTTTAAATATTTTAATCAGACATACTGTTCCCAAATTTCATAAGAAAATATGTGAACAACGATTACTACAAACACTCATATAAAGACCAGCAATTGCTGTGGGGAGTGGACAAGAACTACCAGATATTATAATTATATGAAACTCTCATCTCAAACCTGTAGTTAAAACATAAAGTATTAAACATTAGTAAGTGATGTTTGGATAACAGGTTAACTCTCTGAAGAAATAGATTTGGATTCATTGTCATACCTCAAATCAGGAAAAATTCCAAAGAAACTTAAATATGAAATACAATCATGAGTTGGGTGTGGTGCTGCCCATCTGCAATCCCTGTGCTCTAGGAAGCTGAGACATGAGGACTGAACATTTGAGCCCAGTCTGGTCAATTAGGCTTAGCAAGGTCCTGTTCCAAAATAAAAAGTAAAAAAATGAGTTGCAGATGCAGCTCGGTGCTAACAGTACTACCAAAATAAAACAGAACAGAACAGAACAAAGCAAAACAGAACAAGCAACTCTGCCAAACTCTGTTGTGAAACAGAGAGAGAAGAGGGACCAGTGTCCCCATATCTGCTTGGGGACATGTCCATCATGATGTAATTCCTCCAAGGAGGCCCTACCTTCAAGAGTTCTATTCTTGTCCCATAGGGTCATCAGTTGGGAACCCATCCTTCAAAACATAAATTTTGGGGGACATTTAAGATCCAAGCCATAATAGGGACTTAGAGATTCAAAGAAAAAAATGAAGAGAGCCTGGTCTCAGAAAGGAAGGCAGTGACATGGACTCCTCAGTGAGAGAATTATCTGCAAATCTTTTCAGTTCTTAAAGCCCTAAAGCAAGCTGCAAATCCCCAGGCAGAGCCTACCTGGTCTGACCTGGCTGCCAGAAGCAGGAAGGGCTGGTCTTCCCCACCTCAAGGCTGCTCGTAGTGCCTACACTATCATCTCTCTCCTCTGAGGAAACCAGAGCACTTGCTACTAGATGCTGGACAGTCCGAGAGGATGCCAGTCCCTACATGAGCGATTCCATTTGGGGATCTGGCTTTTTCCATTTATTCCATTTTTTGGTGTATATTCCATTTCAATTTCTTTCACAGAGATTCTGTATTGGGTTTGCTGTGAGAAGTTGCATGGTTTGGGTTCATGCTATTGATGGAACTTTTTAAAAACTGAAATTTCCAACTGGTTATTGCTAGGATATAGTAAAGACCAGTATTTTAATTCACTTGACAGATGAGAAGCCTATTACAGAAAGCTGACTATGACTTGAAAAGTTTGAAATAGCAGCTAGGAAAGAATGAGAAACATATCACCTTGCTTAATCTGCCCAAGCTGGAAACACATGTTTAGGTTCCAGGTAAAGGAGAAATATCACAAGAAAGCTATAAGAAGCAGGATTCTGAAAATTTAAAGAAAAAATATGACAGCAATTCATAGCTAATTTCTGCTTTTTAGGGAACTTTGTATAAAAATAAAACACAAATTAATATTAATATTGCAAAAGCATGACCTAGAAAGATTTGTAATGAAATTTGCCAAGTCTGATTTGGCATAAAACCTCTGGAAAACAAAACAAAACAAAACAGGATTATCTATCAGAAAAATATGAACATCAAACTGAACTCATAATGTGTTTCTGTGGAAGTAACAAGGTAAATATCCCTACTATGCTAGAAATGCAGTGTAATTATATCATGTAAATAATTTTTTTTTTCAGATTTTCAAACTGTTGGTTGACTGGAAGATTGATTCCTATAATGTTTCAATATACCAACTTTGTTTTTGCTTTTCTGTTAAATTTTACTCAAAATTAATGCCCTGCATTCTTATGTAATTCAGATAATTTATTTTCTTTTAAAGTTACTTTAATATTCTCCACAGCTACATATTGAAAATATCAAGATGTTATTTTGCTAGTTATAGAGAATTATTTATTTACTAATTATAAATTCTCAGAATTAAAAGTGACTCAAGAGTAAACAACAAATCTAAATATTTCTTAGTTTTCTTTCTCAGTTCTGCCATTGCTGAGAAAGCAAGGAAAACATTAGAAAGTGCATAATTCCAAGAGGAAAAAGTATCTATTAAATTGAAATTAGCAGTAATTTATTAGGGACTGTGTTGAAGGTTGCTTGCTTGCTTAGCAAGCCTGTACTCAAAAAGTAAATAATTTATATTAGATGAGGGGTTTGTATGATGCATTTTTTAAAAAATAAAACATTTTAAAACACTTTAGTATAGTTTAGAAGATCTGCACACATAAATGGAATTGATGTGTGAGAATAATTACTTTTTAGTCTAACCTTTGAACCAGGTCTTCTGTAATATCTCATTAATAAAATGTGAGTAGTGGTAGATGCTTTGAAGGAAAAAAAATGTGGTTTTTAAATGTTTAATGATTTAAGCTTCCCATTGATTGAATGTAGCTTTTTTGTAGAATTTGTGTGAAGCATATGGTTCCCTTAGATATATAATTTTAAAATTACTTAGCAAAGTGAGGGATTCTGTTCTTATAGATTGGCTCACTTCTGGACCAAACAGCTGCTGAATTCATGGCACTTAGTAGGCATCTAATAGCCATTTGATAACTAAATAAGCAAAGATAAATCATTCTGTTACTGAGTTCTCATGATGAAACCTCCTGCCACTGAAGCCACAGCTGGGGGAAAGGTGTGGTGGTTGGTCCTAGACTCAGGGATAAAGCCTGATATTCTCATGGATATTAATTGAATGTGCTAGACCTGGCCTCTGTGGGCAAAAGTCCCTTCAGGGCCATCCCTAGAATTCTCTGAATGGTGAAGTTCTCTTGCCCTGAAGCACTCTCTGCCCTGCTGTCTCCTGTCCCCCGCTCTAATTCTTTGCCAGATTCTGGATGGCAGCCTTCACATTCCAGCCTTATCTATGTTAAGGCTGAGTTATGTGGTGAGGGGCACACTGTAATTTGAGGCACAAGACATGCATGCTTATCACATGGGTGAGGGAGGTTTCTTCCTATGACTCTTGGGAAGGCAGATGTCTTGTGTCTAGCAAAAGACTGGAGTCTGATTGTGTAACCATAGGTAAGTCACTAACTTTTCCAGCTTTTACAAAAGTGTCCAAGTTGTGGGGCCCTTTTGAGAGCTAAAAGGTAACATGTGTTGTTATAGTTTAGATCTAAAATGGTCTGGCACTACTATACTCATCAGTGTATGGATATATTGATGAGTTCATCACTAAATGTGCTGATAGAAAGTGAGATCTGTTTGGAAGAGGCATGTTACTGGAGATGTGCCTTTGGAAGGTATGTCTCTCCCTGGCTCTTCCCTCCTTTCTCTGCTTCCTGCCTGCCATGAGGTGAGCAGCTTTTCTCTACCATGCCCTTCCACCACAATGTTTCTGCCTCGGGGCCAACCAGCTGTGGATTGAACTCTTTGAAACTGTGAGACAAAGGAAATCTGTCCTTTAAGTTGTGGGTGACAAGTGTTGAGTCCAAGCAATATGAAAATGAGTAATCTACATGTACAACTCTCAGTATGTTGCCATGCACAGAGGAAGTGATTAATGAGTACTTGGGAAGCAGTAAGTCAACAAGGTTTAGGTATACACATATCTGAGAACAGAAGTTCCAGACAGCTCTCTTAGATCACAGATACTGGTGTCTCTACTGGTCTCTGTCCCCCGGCCACATACTCTTCAGTCCAGATGCTCTGACCTCCCTCTGGTCCTTTCTAATTTTTTAGGCCAATTTCACTCCAGTAGGAGAGGTCCATTCTGATCTGTACTCTGATCTGGGCCAGAGAATTCAGATTCACAGAAAATAGATAACTTAACCTAAGCCTTGAAAGTGAGTAAAAATTACTTATCTCCTTGTATTGCATTAGAGTCTACACTGTATTACATTTTCTCTTTACCAAATATCCTGTTTACCAGCATTGTATTTATCTGTGATCTTTAAAATCCAAATCTAGCTTCTGATTTTATAGAATGTTTATCTGTTCTAAAAAAGTGTAGTGCATGAGTTTCCATTCCTACTTGTAATCACTGAAATGGATATTTCTAGCCATCCTGAGAACATAGGTGGAAAAATTCACCAATGAGAGATATGTAAGAAGCTCTTTTATATAGTGGCCTTAAAAATCTTAATCAGACACAACTACTAATTCAATTAAACACAAATGACTTTTTAGAAATTGGCCTATTACTAGTTTTTTCTCATGAGCAGATAGTTGGAAAGTGATAACAGAATGATATTAACACTAAATAATTGGAGATACACTGATACCCATTTTAATTTACAGATCAGATTATTATTTTCAGAAATGAAATATATAATATTCAAAACATTTTGATACTAAATGAGATACTAATCTTTTTTTGGAATTAAGAAATATTCTGTTATGATAAATGCTGCTTACAAAAATTTAACTATTTTTTAAAATCATTAAAATAAGATCTTAATGTAATATTTAACCCAGATTGTCAACATATGGACTATTGCTTAAAATTTAACTGTGGTTTTAAAGGGAAAGTAAGAAAATTGAACTGCTACAAGAAATTACTTTTGTTTCACTTATACTCTAGATGGAAATACTTAGAGTTTAATAGATAGAGCAACTTGTTGGATTATTAAGGATAATTGCTAACACTGTGCTATATATCTGTATTATTGTAAATTATTTATATTTATTAACTCCTTTGACCCTCACAACAAGCATATAAGCTAGGAATATTATCATTTCCAGTTGTATGCTTGGAGACTGCTTACATTTCTGCAGACCATGAAAGTGGGGTATGTACTCACAGGCCCAGGGAATGTACACTTTCCTAGAGAGAGAGAAAGCCTCTCTACTCCTGAAGGGACTTCCCTCATCCAAGGAAGGGGATATGGACCAGTGGGTCCTGTGAATAGGAGAGGGAGCTGTCCCAGAACAACTAAGTAGCTTCCAGTAAGCTTAGGATGCCCAGAAGTCCTATCATTAGCCAGGGAGCTTTATTCATTCATTCATGCATGCATGCATTCATTCATTTGTTCATTCAGCATTCATTTAGAGCCTATTTACTACAAGTTCATGACATAAGATAGCAAAGTATAGTAATGATCCAATCCTCAAGGCACTTTCAGTTTAAAAGCAGATCATTAAGTGCTAGTACATATCACCATAAATTGTGGTTGGAGTTTTAATAATTCTTAAATTAGGTATTTTCCTTTGGCCTAGGGTAGCAGCCATTTGCGCTTGATAGTTCAGGGCTTTATCACTCCATGCCTAGATATTTATAAGACTCTTGGTTCCTAACCCCTTGCTTTCCCCTTCCCCCAAATCTTCTGTACATAACTGCTAGATTCCTTCTGGTCCAGACCACTTTTCTCCTTGTCCACTTTAGGTGTTTAAAAGTGCTGCCCCTCTTTCTCTTTCTCCTTCACTTACCTATAGCTCCTCCACAATTTGTCACCAACCAGTCCATACCCACTATTGTCCAACTAGGGCAATTTTTAAGTTCACCTTGACTATGCTACCCAGATCCCCCACCCCCAGTCTGCATGTGGCACCCACAGCTCCCCCAGCCTCAGATGGCCTGTGGCTCCCTGTCAGGAATCCCTGTCCAGGTCTAGCCTAATCTTACTTTTGGGCTCATTTCCTTTATACCTCAGTGACCTCTCTGTTGCCCATAAATGACTCACTATTGATCCTGCTGAACAAATACACACTGTGCCTAATGAGGTCGGCTATTTTATGTGCAAGCCTAACATCCAGCAGCAGGGTGTGATGGCCCAGAGCTGGCACAGAACAGGTGAACAATAAGCACTGAGGTCTGTCAAAGTAGACAAACTGAAAGGGTCCCCCTAAGACAAAGGAGTGTCTGGGAACACAGAGAGAGAGGGCCCATTCTAGTGGGAAAACAGTCCTTCCTTTCACTAAACCCTAGGAGAATGTGCAAGGGCCAGGCCTTTAACTAGGTAGAACTCTAGAATCCACCTTCAGTGGACAATTAGTGTAGGAGTTGAGGTCCAGGAAGTGGGGTTTGAACTCCATACTAACTGGAATTGTATAGAATTTGGGATGAATTATTTCACTGTGCCCTTGACACCTGACTATCTTGTTATAAAATAGAGCTAAAGTCATTATCAGAAGAGTTTGGGGAGATTAATTCAGATTGCTCCTTTAAACAAGAAATTGCAAAATATTTATACTGACCAGGAATCCCAGTAATGACTGTGGCAGTATTACAAATAAAGTCACAACTGGCTTTCTCTCTTTTTTTTTTTCAAAGTAACAACAGACTACTTATTTGTCCATGTTAGCACTGGCCTTTATCTGAAAAATATGTAAATCTGTTTAAATTAATTTCCTGGAATACCACATGAAACAATAATTATATTAGTACCATTCATAATGTACTAATAACATTAACATAATTGCACTCAGATATGAAATTGCTAGGTAATAGGCTTTTTATAAATTGTTTCAGTAAGAAAGTCTTTTTTTTTTTTTTTTCATTACTGGGGATTGAACTCATGGCTTTCACACTAAACTCCATCTCCAACCTTTAAAAAATTGTTTTGTTTTGAGACAGGTCTCCATAAATTGCTAAATTGTCCAGCCTGGGCTCAAATTTGCAAGCCTCCTGTCTCAGCCTCCAAGAGTGCTGGGATTAGAAGACTTGCCTCTTGTAAAAATGTAATTTTTATCTTGACTCTGGGTGTCTAGTTCCAGTATTGTTAGAAAAAATGGTTTGTTTCACGTGAGAAAGTTTCCCAGGGTGTTAGCCTACCTAGGTGAAACTCGCAAAGGCTCTTGTGTCAAAGAGAGAGGCAAGAACTTCACTCGTGTTTTTGGGTCTCTAGGATGCAGTGTGCTCTGTATGGTGCTCCTGACAGGAAAAGGGACTTGTAGGCTGTGGCTGTGATGTGATCTTTATACTTTTGCAATGAGTCTGGGAAAGCTTGAAAGCTAAGGTTTCTTTCTTGGGGATGAGGCTGGGTAGCTGTTAAAACTTGTTGGCTCACAGACAACTGGGGAATTCTTTCTGGGCTCTCTGACTATCACCCAGGGTTCCTCAGGACCCTGAGTACAGTTGCCATGCAGTGCAAGTGACATATCTGCCAGGCCTGGTGTGGGAACAGCAAAAGCAAAATACCCTCCCTGCTCCATGGTAAGGTTATAACTCAGGCATTGAGTCTAGAATGCAAATTTATTTATTTTTCACAACTTCTTATAACTTTGTATTTCATGCAAGCCAGTGATCCAATTCTTCCCTGAGAAAAATGTACAGAAACAAGAGTGTGATGGAGACTGAACTACCAAGCAAATCTGAAGCACAATTGACATGTGTGTGGCAGTGTCTGAGTGACTGAGCTATGCCATAAATCATGTTCACGAAGATGTCAATATGTGACACATTATTAGACTTAGAAAAAGGGAGGTCAGGCAGTCAGTGAGTGGATCACAAGGATTCTCTTTGGTCAGACATTCTGATCTTGCTGGATAATTATGAAGCCACCTTAAATTTACACAAAGGTGTGTGTTCTCAAAGAGAGAATACAGATTTCTCCCATGTTCACCTCCCACTGACCCTGTGTGGTAGGCAGAGAACAATGTAATCCCTGCCTCTTAAATAAGCTAATTGCACTTGAAAGTATTTTTAGCTCTTTAGAATATAAATGATATTCCAGGGGTGAGCCAGTTCCTTTTCTTCCCCCCTCTAAAATTCAGAGTGATATAGAGGAGCTGGGAAGAATGCTAAAGAAAATCACAACAAAAGACACAGAGAGAGAAGACACATGGCTTAAACATCCTGGGCTGGGGCCACTGTTACTGTGTTTTGTGTGTTGTCCCTCTACTTTCTCATTTGTTAGAGTTTGGTTTATCTCAGAATGTACAGAATCATTCTCACATTCCGAAGGTTCTGGTAATATTCAATACTGACATAGAAGTCACTGATTAAAGGGGTACATAAATTAATATTGTAAATTGTTTAGAAGAGGGCCTGGCACTACAGAAAGTGAACTCAAAGTGAAGTACCTATGGGCTTTGAGGGCTTATGTACTCAGAAGTTGAGAGTGTTCATGGAGCCAATTTGCCACTGGTGATAATGGGCAGCTGGTGAAATGGAGTACCCATCCTGCTTGGCACAAGGACAGAGGGCTGAAATCAGAGCTGTAGGAGAAAGGAGGCAGGTTTAGACACAGGAACAGGTGTGTGTGTGTGTGTGTGTGTGTGTGTGTGTGTGTGTGTGTGTGTTGGGGGGGTAGCAAAGAGAGGAAGAACTGGGAACAGGATTCCCATTTAAGGACTGACCTCTGCTTGGAATGGCAAGGTTTGCATCTATATTGATAACGTTTTTGGTGGGGAGGGAGATGCTGGAGATTGAACACATGCTAGCCCTACCATGCATGCAGTACCGTAATGCTGTGTCCTAAGCCCATTTAAAAATTTTTATTTGGAGATGAAGTCGTGCTAAGTTGTCTACCTGGCCTTCAATTTGTGATCTACTTGCTTCAACTTCCTCAGGAATAGCTAGGATTACAAGTGTGCTGCCTGATCTATTTCAATACACCATTTAGATGGGTGATTTTCCATCTCAAATAAACCCCAGAAAACAAAACAACAACAAAAAAATGTTCATAGATTCTAATAGCATTTTCCTCACCAACATGGTATGGAGACCTGGGCCAGCATGCTAGAGTTCCCAGGGGTGTAAACATGAAAGAGTTAAGCAACGGCGACCCCAAGAAGCATCACTTTGTTGAGAGTACTTGAAATTCAGCTGCTGGAGTGAGAGAGGAAGCTGGAGACAGGAAGCCATCTCAGAATAGTGAGCATTTAAATAAGGAGGGCAGGGTCTTGTGTTTCTCAGACTTCCCAGCAGTATTCTTTTCCTGTCTCTATCCAGGGAAGAGCACAGGGTCCCACTCCCACCCTCTGAAGACATTTGCATAATACATTTACATTTGAAGGGAGCCCAGAGATTGGCAACTCCCGAAGCTTCAGCGAGGCACGGATTTTTATAATAGCAATTAGGAACAGAAATAGAATAACAATAGCTGTAGAAATACAGTTGCTGAGCTGTGGGTAGATGAAGCAGAAAAATCTCTGCGTTTTAAAGCCTGAACTTGGAGTAACTGCAGTTAGAGACTAACTGGCCTTTGTTCTTTGTGCACTGGCTGGAGGGCCTGGAAGGATCAGACTAATCTGGACCCATGTGGGGACGGAGAGCTCCAGGAAGGCACAGGAAATGAAGTAGTTGGATGGCAAAGACCAGGCCATGACCCAGCTGAGACCAAGGCGGAGCCAGCCCAAGGTAGCCCTGGGCAGAATCTGCATGGTGGCCAGGATGGCAGTTAGCAGATACTGGGAAGTTCATGTGGACAGAGCTACAGCAGAACCATGGAAGGGGAGATACAGTCTAAAATTGAGATTTCTTTTTTTTTTTTTAATTTTTACTGGTAGTCTTTTAATACACATAATGATCACATTCATCATAGGGAATTCGTATGTATACTATACCTTGATTCTTCTTTTTTCTCCCTCCCCTCTCCTCCCTTCAACCCTGCATACCTTCCTTATTTACAAAAGCTTTGTTTCCATTTTTTTCTTCTATTCTCTTTTCCTTTTCCCTTCCTTCCATTCCCCATCCTCCTTCATTTCCCTTCTCATTTAAATATTTTATTCCTACTTCCCAATATCTATCATTCATTTTGGTCCTAATTTATGCTTTTGGTTTCTTGCACAAGAGAAATAGTGCAATATTTAAACATGTGTGTCTGATTTATTTCAATTAAAAGTACAGTCTCAAGGTGCATCCAATTACCTAAAAATGTCTCAAGTTTATCCTTCTTCATGGCAGAGTGATATTCCTTTATATATAAAACTACATTTTCTTTATCCATTCATCTGATGATGGGCATATGGACTGTTTCCAAAGTGTAGCTATTACAAATCATGCTGCTATAAACATGGGTATACATGCATCCTTGTGGTAGAAGCTTTTAAGTCTTTCAGGAAGATATCAAGAAGAGGAAGGTCTGAGTCAAATAAAACTTCTAATGTTAGTTATTTAAGGAATCTCCATACTGATTTCCATAGTGGTCATACCAGTTTACACACCAACAGAGGAGAAGGATTCTGTTTTTCTTACAGCCTCGTGAGCATTTGTTATTGGTTAATTTCTTGATGATAGCCATTCTTTCTGGTTGAAGACAGAATTTCTGCATCATTTTAATTTGTATTTCTCAAATGACCACTGATATTGAACATTTTTCCATACATTTATTTGATGTTTGTACTTGGTTCCCTGACAAGTGTCTGTTCATTGCAGATGGCCAGTTTGGGATTGGATCTTTACATTTGTGGGTCTGACGCTTTTGATTTCTTTATATATTCTAGATATCAATCCTTTGAGTAATAACTGGTAAAAAAATTTTTCCTATTCTATGGGCTATCTTGCCACTCTATTGGTGGCTTCTTTTTGGGAATTTGCTTTTTGACATGGTGAGGTCCCAGTTGATGATTCTTTATATTTCCTGTGTGATCAAGTTTTGTTCATAAAGTCTTTTGACTATACCTATGTCTTCAAGAGTTTTACCTATTTTATCTTTCAGTGGACCAAGTGTTTCTGCTTTTATATTTAGATCTTTGATCCATTTTTGACTTTAGTTTAGGGTGTGGTGAGAGATATGGGTCTAGGTTCAACCTTCAACAAATAGAAAGCTAGTTTCCCCAGCACTGTTTATTAAAGAAGCTATCTTCCAGTGAAGATATTTGGTTCCTTGTCAAAAATAAGTTGACTAAGTGCATTTGGAGCTGTTTTTGCATCTTCTAATCTGTTTCATTGATCCTTGAGTCTCTCTCTCTCTCTTTTTTTTCCAGGACTATGTTGTTTTAATCATGGTAGCTTTTCAAGTCAGAGATTGTGATGTCCCCTACCTTATCTTTGTTACTCAGAACTGGCTTTGCTATTCTAGGTCTCTTCTGGTTCCACATGAATTTTAAGATTGTTGTCTCTAGTTCTGTGAAGTATGATATTGATATTTTAATCAGGATTGCATTAAATCTGTGAAAAGTTTTGGAAGTGTGACAATTTTCACTATATGATTCTGCCTCTCTAAGAAAAGGGGATACTTTTTTGTTTTCTGATGCCTTCTTGATACCTCTTTTTCAGAGTACTGTAGTTTTCAATGCAAAAATCTTTTAGTTTTCATTAGAGTGATTCCTAAATATTTCATTTTTCATGATGCTATTGTGAAAGGTGTCATTTCTCTATTTTCTCTCTCACTGAGTTTGTCATTTGTGTATGGGAATGCTATTGATTTTTGTGTTGACATTATATCCTGTTAAGCTATTTAATTTGATTGTTAAATCTAGGAGTCTTCTATGTAATTTTGTAATCATGTCATCTGCAAATCATAATTTAATTCTTCCCTTTTCTATCCTTATTTCTTTTATTTCTTTCTCTTGTCTAATTGCTCTGGCTAGTGCTTCCAGAACTGTTTTGAATAGGAGTGGTGATAGTGGGCATCCTTGGCTTGTTCCTGATTTTAGAGTGACAACTCTTAGTTTTGGACCAGTTAGTATGTTGGTTTGTCATAAATGGCTTTTATGAGATTGAGATAAAGAAATTCCATACCAATTTTTGTAGGATTTTTATCATGTATGTGTGTTGGACATTGTCAAATGCACTTTTCTGTACCAATTGAGATGATCATGTGATTTTTATCTTTAGTTCTGTTAATGTGGTATATTAAATTTATTGATTTGGGTACATTGAGCCATCCCTGCATCCCTAGGATGAATCCTACTTGATTGTATAATGTTGTATAATCTTCTGATGGTTTGCTTCATTGTTTGCCAGTAACTTGTTGAAGGGTTTCGCAACTAAGTTTATTAAGGAGAATGACCTGTAGTTTACATTTTTGGTTGGAACCTTTCCTGATTTTAGTATTAGGGTAATGCTTACTTCCAAGAATGACTTTGGGAATATTGCTTCCCTTTCATTTTCATTAAAGAGTTTGAGAAATAGGGGCCTATGGTCTTCACTAAATTCTTGTAGAATTCAGCACTGAATCTGTCAGGCCCTAAGATTCTTATGTCACTGGTTCTTTAACTGTTTCTTCAATTTCAATGATATTGAGTTATTTAACTATTTCTTATTAAATATTTCTTCAATTTCAATGATATTGGGTTATTTAGAATTTTTATATCTTCTTGATTCAACTTCAGCAATTCATATGCATGTAGGAATTTGTCCATTTCTTCTGGTTTTATCCTCTTTTTAGAAAATATATTCTTGCAGTAGGTATTGACAATCTGGATTTCTGCAGGATCCATTGTGATTTTACTCTTTTTATTCTTAATTGCATGGATTTGGATTTGAGTGTTTCTTTTCCTTTTTTGATAAAGTTGGATAAGTGTTAGTCTATTTTATTTAATCTTTCAAAGAACTGTCTTTTCAATTTATTGATTGTTTGTGTTCTTTCCTTAATCTCAACTGCAATGATTTCTACTCTGATCTTTATAATTTCCTATCTTCTATGTGCTTTGGGTTTAACTTATGCTTCTTTTTCTACAAGTTTGGAGTTCACCTTAATGTTATTTATTCGCACATTCTCTATTTTTGTCGTATGGGAATTCATCTCTATAAATTTCCCTAATAGGACTGCTTTCATTGCATCCCATAAGTTCTGGTACAATGTATTGGCATTATCATTTAATTTTCTAAACTGTCTAATTTCTTCTTTGTTGGGGAGCCATTGAAACTGGAAATTGAACATTTGTGCAGGGCTGTGGCCTGGCTGGGGCAGAGCTGACCTGAGAACAAAGAGATGCCTCAAAGGGCAAGATAAGGTCATGGCCCCAACTCCAATTAATTAAATAAAGACTGTAGCTACGGGCATTTCACTCCTGTAGTGAAATGCAACATGGACATCTCCTCCTAAATTACTTCTCCTAAATTAACATAAGATAGTTCTCCTAAAGTAAACACAATCTATTACTTGGAAAAGTCCTTGAACCACTCTCAAGGTCTGTTTCCTGCATTTTCCACTCTAACCCTTTCCTTGTTTGCAAACTAAATATATCTTGGTCACCCAGAGACATTCCTTGTCTTAGCCCCCAGAGACTCAAACTCTGCAGAGGGTTTTGATTCTCCTGGAGCCCTAATATCATACCACTTGTCTCATTTATTAAAGCCTTCGCCATATACTCATTTGGGAGATTGGGGATCTAGGCCAGGTCCCTGATACTTCTTTAATTTTATCTGTGACCCAATGGTTATCCAGAAGGGTGTTATTTAATTTCCACTTGTCTATGTAGTTTTTGTGCTTTCTTTTGTCATTGATTTTCAATTTTATTGTACTATGATCTGATAATATGCATAGGATAATTTCAATTCTTTTGTAATTTCTTAAGCATTTCTAAGAGCTCGTATATAGTCTATTTTGGAGAAAGTCTCACATTCCATTGAGAGGAATGCATATTCTGTTGTGAGGTGGATATCTACTAAGTCCATTTGTTCAAAGACTTGGTTGAACTCTGAAATTATTTTTTTCTTCAATTGATCTGCTATTTGTGATAGTGGGGTATTGAGGTCTCCCATTACAACTGTATTAGTACTTATTTGATTTTTCATGTCCATTAATGTTTCTTGTATATAGTTAGGTGTGTTGGTATTTGATGCATACATATTTATGATTGTTATTTCTTCCTCCTGGATTTTTCCATTAATAAGTATGGAGTGATCTTCTTTTGTCTTTTCTAATTAGTTTTGATTTGAAATTCACTTTTTCTCCAAAGAGAATATCTATCCCTATTTTCCAGGTTCCTATACATGGAGTATTGTTTTCTATCTTTTGATTTTCAGGCTATGAATTTCTTTTTGTGCTTAAATGTGTTTCTTATATACAGCCTATTGTTTGATTGTGTTTCTTGTTCTATTCTGCTAATCTGTTTCTTTTGATTGGTGAATTGAAATCTTTATATTGATAGTTATAACTGATGTCTATTGACTTATCCTTGCCATATTATTTTCCTGTTACTGGTTACCATTGTTTCCCCTCTGTTTAATTGCTTGTCTTGCCTGGTGGATTCATTCTACTGGAATTCAGGGAATCACTATTTTTGCTGTCTTTTTCTAGAGTACCATTCAGGACATTATAGAGTGCTAATTTGGTCATGAATTTCTTCAGGTGTACTTTATCATGGAAGTATTTTGTTTCTCTATATATTTTGTCTTTTTTTTCCTTTTGGTACTGAGGATTGAGCTCATGACCTTGCACTTGTCAGGCAAGCTGAGCCAAATCCCTGGCTTTTAATATATTTTGAAATATAATTTTGGGGGATAAATCACTCTGGGTTGGAGGTTGTTTTCTTTTTGGGCTTTAAATACATCACTCTGAATTCTTCTTGGCTTAAGGGTTCATGTTGAAAAATTGGCTGTGATTCTGATGGATTTTCCTTTCAGGTGATTTATTTCTTTTCTGTAACAATTTTTTATATTCTGCTCTTCTGGTGAACTTCTAGAATCTTGACTATTATATGACTTCATGTTGTTTTTTTTTCTAATTATGGCTAATTGGAGTTCTTTATGCCTCACTTAAATCTGTTTGTCAAATTCTTTTACCATGCTTGGAATGTTTTCTGATATTACTTCTGTGAACAGGTTTTTATGTCCTTTGTGCTATCTTCTCATTTTTTTCACTGATTCCAATAAATCTTATGTTATTCTTCTTTGCATTATCTAGCAGCTATTCGATTGATTTTTTGTGGTCTCTTGCTGTTTCTAAAAAATTCTTTATTTGTTGATTGCTAACCACAAACCTATCCTCTGGGTCTGATATTTTGTTCTCACATTGGTTCATTTGCCTGTGCATAATTTCAACAGAAATTTTATCTCCTGCATATTTGTTTGAATCTATTTCATGCAATCTAGTTCTTTTCTATGTTGGGCATTAATGGTTTCCATCAATTTTCAGAGCTTCTTTACTTTTAAAAAATCTGTATCTACTCTAGATTCACTAAACAAATCCTTCAATATGGTCACTATATCTTTGAAACTATTTCTGATTTGTTTTATTTTTCTAGAGTCCCATTTATCTGCTTTGTTACTTCCACTGTTAACATTTCAGAAAGTTCAGCTGGGTGGTTTTTAATTTCTTCCACCTCAATGCTCCCTGGATTTGCCTTGGGTGTGAGTTGGAGGTCTGGGATTGCATCTTGCTTCCACATATTCTCAGTTTGTATTTTTTAAAAAATTGTTTTATGTGTTGATGTTTATAAATTGCTTAAAGTTGGTAGCTTATTCCTAGTTTTGAGGCCTTCTTAGAAAATGATGACTTTTCAAAAATGTCGTCTAGGTTTAGCTGGCTTTTGATTCTGTCCCTCTTTAATTTATTAGGGATGAGAAGTTGCTGCCTATTTGGCCTGGGGCCCAGTTTTTCAGTACTGTTTGGTACTTTGGTATTATGATATTATTTGTGACCTCCAGACATTCTTGGTTTTAGTATACAGGAAAAAACAGCTGATCACAACAACTATGTTTCCTTGGCTAAAGTAGTACAATTAATAATAACAATAGCATCAAGCACAGTCCAGAAAGTGAGAAACTGTGGTAACTGTTAATTTGCTACCTTTAACCATAGGTACAAGATTTATAGTTGTGTAACAAAATCTAAAACAAATCACAAAATTAGAGGCAGTAAATATTTTCTTGATAGAGAATTTTTACCATTGAAGGAGAAAATTTAAGAGTAATAAGAGGAAAAAATAGAGAAAGAAGACAAAGAGATTAGAAACAAGATTGAAGGACAAAAGAAGATTACCTAAGCTTTGGGAAACTGGTAAAGAATACAAGAGGGAAAGAAAGGAGGAAACAAAAATAAGAACAATAACAACAACAACAACAAAAACTGTAAGAATAATGTTCACACTCATGAAAAATCAAAAACAATCAAAGAAAATAAAAGCAAAGAGAAAGAAAGAAAGAAAGAGATTTTTCTGTTATTTGAAGCCTGGGTTATCTTCCACCAGGTTCACTGACAGACAAATGAAGCAGACAGAGCCAGATCTTCCTGAATGACCCCACAAAGCCTGTGGCAGGGTTACATGTGGGGCTGGATAATCCCAAAAACCTGCAGTGGAAATAGGGCAGGGTGATGATTCAGGTGCTTTCAACTCCATAGAAATTCAACTGATCCTGGCCTGTGTATGTAGAGTTGGGGCCTGAATCATTCCACCTATCGTACTCTGGGTGTGTTTTGCTGGTCTGGCCTTGGTTCCCTGGCTTGGACATCTCCCATGGCTGTGTCTCACCCAGTCTCTGGGAGCCTTGAGAAGAAACCAATCCATGACCACTCCAAGTCCAGGGTTCAGTTGGTTCCTTCCTAAAATGGTGTCTGGTCAACCACTGTCTCCAGTGGATTAGAGTCGCTTGCCAGCTATTGTAGTTCACAGCATCCACTGCTCCAGTCCACTGGAGAGTTTCTCTGTGGAAGATTCTGAAATCACCTGCCATCACTGTCTCTGTAGAGTTGATCCTACCACTTCACACTGTGAACCAGGAGTCAAGGACAAAGTACAGATTGCCACCTTCCTTTTCTGTCATGGAGGTCTATCTCTTTATTTTTCCTGTGTGCTCTAATTCTCCCAAGAAGGACCCCAGATCCTTCTTGGGTCCCAGGAATTCACCTCCCTCCTCCTCTTCTCCAAGCTATTTGTTATATTCCAGTTTCTGGATTCCAAATCTTAGGTTGATTTGCTGCTGTTATTGCTCTGCTATCTTCCTTTTCTTTCTTTCTTTTTTTTCAATACTAACGATTAAAACCAGGGCTTTCATGTTAAACTACATTCCTAGCCTGTTTTATTTTTTATATTGAGAAAGAGTCTCTCTAAGTTGCTAACTTACTCAGACTGAGCTCCAATTTGTTTTTATATTTATTTTTTATTATATTTTTACTTTTTGTTTTAAAGAGGATAAAACCAAGGAAAATAAAACAGAATAAAACCAATCAAAACAAATCAGTATGATACAGAGCTTCAAAACATTACAAAATCAATGATAGTTACCATAATGCCTTTTGTTGTCTTCAAAATAGATGCAGATACCTTTGGACATAGTAAAAACCAAACAGAACAGAATAGAATAGAAATGATAAGAACAAGACAATTAATCAGTAAAGGACTTCAAAATAAGACAATAGTAAATTCAAAATGGCAACCATAATATATCTTGCTACTTTTGAAACAGCTGCTCATGCCATCAGATTTAACATAATCGAACAAAAGAGAATAAAACCCAATCCAACAAAACAATGAAAATGATGTAAGACTTCAAAACAAGACAATAGGGAAACAACAATGGCTATCACCTTCTGAAAGAGATCCTCCCCCAAGATGCCACACTGTGTACCACTATCCTCTGAACAGATGATCAGACCACTGGCCCTGACCTGCAAGGACAATGAAACAGCAAAGCACCACAGGCATCTAATTGCATTTCACCTCGATAGCTATCATCACAACCCATGTTTGTCTGGATCAGCTGGTTGCTTATGGGGGTAGGGGGTTAGTTTGTACTTCTTGTTTGCCAGCCCCTGCACTAGAAGGGGCTGGGGTCTGGCTGTTCCCACTCCTACAGCTGCCAGCATATGGTACTGGTTCCCGGGTGGGGCTTGCTTCCCAGTGTGGCCTTGTTCTCTCCCGCTGCAGTCTGCAAATTGCGCTGACTCACAGGGAAAGGCTTGGGTCTGGCTGTCCCCACTCCTTCAGCACCAGAGCATTGGGCTCCAATTTGTAATTCTCCAGTTTAGAGTTACCAGAGTCTTAGCAGTAGAGTTCTTTAACTGGCTTCCAGCCCCAGCACTGCTAAGTAAGTTAAATTAAATAGAGGATGCCCTGGAGGTACCAAGGCCAGGCCTGGAATTGAGGGTTGACGCTCCTGGGTACCAAGGTAACATTTGTGTCAGAAAGTCACAGGTGCACACCTCTGAATCTCTGACCAACCCTGATCATTTCCCAGAGGGCTGTGGCATGCAAAGGATCCTCAGAACACTCTGGTACGCCTTCCTTGCCCAGCATAACTGGCCTTGTCCAAGATTCCTCAGCCTTTGAGGACTGCTGCAGAGAGGGACAGAGAGGTCACAAAAGGCCTTATAGAACTTTGGTGGTGAAATATGTGGCCCAGCCAGTGTAGGAAGGGCAGAAGACAGGGGAAAAGGTAGATAAGGGAACAGACGAGAGGATAGTATAAAAAGAAATGAAAAGGTAAGGAACTGTGGTCAGTGAGAGAGATATGGCAACTTAATGACTTCTTGTGTGTGTGTGTGTGTGTGTGTGTGTGTGTGTGTGTGTGTGTGTTTAACTAATGAGGTTGTGCTTGCCAGGCCGGCACTTATCACTGAGCTAAATCTCTGGCTCCCAGTGAGAGAGATATAGGAGTTTAAGGTTTTAGAAGTTATATCTTCTCCAAGCCCAGAATGAAGCCATTGGCTGGGATGGTTGAAGAGATGTGGAAAAGGTTAGCAGAGTTAGTCAGCTAAGGAGGTAGGAGGAAAATAAAGAGGTGAGAGAAGCCCTCTTTTTTTTTTTTTTTTTTGTACTGGAGATTGAACTCAAGACCTCGCACTTGCCAGGCAGGTGCTTAAGCCACTGAGCTAAATCCCTGGCTAGAGAGAAGCCCTCTTGATGCAGGAAGGTAGAGTGTTAATAAAACTGGATAGGAAAGGAGGCATAACAAGGTCCTGGAACCCTAGTGCTGAACAGTTCTGAGAAACCTGTATGTGGGCTTCTTGCAAGAACATGAGCAAGTTTTCAATAGGACGGCCTGGCCCTGACATCTGCCCGAGGAGGGAGTAATATGAAAAGGACGTGCGCATTGTTTTGCTCACTGTGCTCTGTCATGAATGGTGGCCTGCCCTCATGCTGCAAGGTGTATTTTTTCCTACTTTCACTTGGCCCAAACTCTGCAGAGTCTGCTTCTTTTCCTACTTTAACAAAACTTTGCTACCATTTGTGCATATCTTGACCAATTCTTTGATCAGGACAGAAAGAACCTAGAAACTACCTCCAGAAAATGACTCTAGGACCCCAAACTTGGTAGCACTCCTGCTCTCTGTATGTTGAGGGTACCTTGGTACTCTGGGACCTATGGTGCACCTTTGTGGTGAGGTGGAAATGAAAGTGTTGCTTAGGAGGGCAATGGGTGACCCAGACCTGGAGGAACACAGGGTAACACAACTAACTGGCCTTGCTGTTCCAGAAGCAGTAGCTTTGCAGTAGGGAATGTGGGGATAATGCTTGGGAAGCAGCATTTCGGGGCATGGAACTTGTGGAAGAGCCCTTTCTCATCTTTTTGCAAAATCTATTGCTCTTGTTTTACAACAGAAGATATAGCCATCAACTACTTTCGTTGAATAGTGCAGGCTTTTATGTGGTGAGTTACTGTGCAATATTGAGGAACACTCTGGGTAGGATCAAGACTTGAGAATCCAGGATTTGTCTCCACTTGATTAGATGACTGAATGTAAATTACTCATCATCTTGGTTTCAAAATTTTCATTGATAAAAATAAGCCTGATAATATTTTCTGTGATCATATAGATAGACAACTCACATAAACTGCAGAATGTGGTACTGTCTGCTGGTTTGAGGTGTTCTTGGTAGGGTTAGTTCCTAGAAGTCAAGAATATATATATATATGTAGTACCAGGGATCAAACTCATGACTTTGCACTTGCCAGGCAGGTGCTTATGCCACTGAACTAAATCCCTGGCCCAAGAATTGTGCTATATTGCACTACAACTTTAGTGATTATTAGGGTACTTCACAAATGCATTGTATCATAATGATGTTGATATGGAAATCTAGTGCTATTTCTAGAAGTGTTAATAAGAATTATAGGTAGGCAGTTCTCCAAGAGCATCTCCCAAGTCTTTATAATTATCATGAATATTATAATACGAGAAGATATGGATTTTTAATAAGGATATTCTCAATAGAAAGCAGGTCCATAATTATAAAATGTAAACAAAGAAATGCAAAAACTAACACCCAGAAATCTCTCAATTCAAAGGAGTTTGCTGAAAGATGTACTCACAAGAATTCAACATAAAAGCATTTACTAACAAAATATGCCACATCAAAAGGTTAAGTTAAACTAAATGCCATCTTCATGAGACAGTTGGTAAGATTTAATGAGGTCCCTAAAAATATTAAAATATTAGAAATAGCCTATTTCTTTACCACAATGGAAACTTGTGGAAAATAAGAGACTATAATATACATAATAGATATATGAATTAAATTCTATTTAACAATTGGGACAAGAATGACTCCTTAATAATGTTCTGAAAACTGGTTAATGCAATGAGACATGAAAAAATAAAGAGGTATGATAATGGGAAGAGAGAAAAGATAATTATTTGCAGTTAGCATAATGGAAAACCAGACTATGCAGAATAATCAGCAAAAATAGTCATATTTAATATAACGATTCAATAAAAAACTACATTTAAAATAAAGGCACCAAAAATAACAGACTTGCTAATTATCAGCAGTCAGCAGTCAATTTAATGAAAAAAAAATAGATCCTGATCACAATTTTAACTCTTTCTGAAAGAAACCCTTGGGAATAAAACTACTAAGGCATATGTTGTTGCTGTAAAAAAAAATTAAAAATCTTTAAAAGAATATTAATAGACTTGGATACATTGACATTCATCAATCTATCCATCTCTTTAAGAGATATTTTTCAACTTAAGTATATACAATATTCTTGAATGAGGAGACAAAATATTACGTCCTGAAAAATTAGATTTATATAACCCAATTAGGAAAAAGAAGGGAAGATTTAGCATAGCAGACAGTTAAAAACAGAGAAAGAGCAGTTCATATAGTTCAGTAGGTGTCAAAACATAGCAATTTCTTTCAGAATCAATCTGTCCTTTCATTTCTTACATAACATTACTCTTTTCTGTTACTTCTGCCACTACTAATTAGTCCAGCCAACCATCATCTTTTGCCTGGAAAACCAGGCCTGTCAACCTCCTAACTGGTCCCTTTTCTTTTCTCTTGTCCCTCTCACCCAGCTCCACATGGCAGCAGGAGCCAGCATCCACCTGAAACAGGTCAGACCATTGCACTCTGGTGTCCAAAGACCCAGATAGCTTCCCATCCACAGTGGGCTGAGCTGTGTCTCTCCAGTTTTGACCAATTCTAAGCCCCCATTGCTGTGTATAACCTTATTTGGAGAGGGCTTCTGTAGAAGTAATGAAGTTATGAAATCATTTAGACATGGAAATCACATATGGGAAGAGCAAATAGGCCTGTGAAGATGGAGGCAGAGACTAGAGACAAGTGTCTGAAAGAAAGGCACTAGAATGGTTGACATCTTGATTTTGGACTTTTGGCCTCCAGAGCTGTGAGAAAATAAATTTCTGATATTTATAGCCATCAGGTTGGAGTGATCTGTTATAGGTCCCCAGAAAGCTTGCTAATACACTATCTCATTCTAAGTAGTGTATCAATGTCTATACAGGTAAGTCTATACCTGAACTGTTACCACCTTGCTTTTCATCTGTCACTAACCTCTCTGAATACAGACAGGATACCACCTCAGGGATTTTGCATGTGCTTTCTATTACCTGAAGCACACTTCCCTTGTGTAGCCATCATCCCATGGTCTCTTTGTTCATGTTTTCCCCTTTGCAAGGTTGTCCCTTACCCCCTGATTTTAAATTATACCTCACCATCTTTGACTGGATTCTCTGTTCTTATCCTTTGTTTTATTTTTCTTTATACAAGCTTTTTTTTTTTTTTTTTTTTTGGTACTGGGGTTTGAACCCACCACCTCACACTTGCCAGGGAGGTGCTTACGCTGCTGCGCTAAATCCCTGGCCCTTCGTACATCTTTTTACCACTGGATAAATTATACAGCTTATTTATACCTTGTTTATACTGCCTTCTCCAACTAGGATTGCACTGCAGAGGCAGATATGTTGACTGGGCTGCTCACTGCTCAGTCTCCTGCACCCAGAAGAGTGCTGGGCATGGGGAGTGGACTCAGTGTACATTTAGTGAATAAATGCAAATAGGCTAAAAATTGAGTCAAAATTTAATAGATAATAAAGCAGGCATTAGAAAACAATGGGGAGGGTTAATTGATACAGATTTTGAGATATATCATGTTAGAGAAAAAATCATTTTAGATGCACATTCTACCTGTATACTAAAAGATTAAATCACAGAAAAATCCACACAAAACAGAATAGTACATGAGTCTCTGGAAAAGTAACTCTTAAGAGTGGAAACTGGTAAGTTTCAAGGCTGATAGTGATAGATTCTGCTACTTAAAAACTAAACTTTTTGCAAAATGCATACATCTGACTTCCAGTCAGTCGGGGCCTGGTAACCCTTGCAGTATCCTTTGACATCACACTGGACATGTGGGTTTCCCAAGGCCTGGTTTTGGCCTTGCTCACAGGCTCATATTGCTTTCTTCATCTTCCTCTCAGCTTCCCTTCTCTGCCTCTCAAGCCTCTGAAAATGACTTAATCCTGTAGCAATGAAGGTTGCTGCCAGGTAGATCTGATCTTTACGACCAGTGCTGTTTCAACTGGATATTGCTGTGGATGTGCGTCCTGTATCCTGGTGGATGAAGGGTTTAAGTCTAGGTTAACTTATTAACTTCTCAGCATGACAGGTTCTTTCTTATGTGCTACCTAAGTCTCAGGCAAAATTAGGATCTTGCCTTGGGAAGCCTACAGTTTGCATAATTACATAGCTGATTGGTATAGAAGGTATTAAGATAAAGAGGAGCACTGGGCAAAGCATGAGGCTGAGGCTCATCTCTGCTGTGATAGTTCACACATTAACAGCACTGCTGAGCACAGTCTTGGAGAGATCAGTGCTGCTGTAGGAACTGCTTTTCTTCCTAAAACCCCACTGGCCTGCTGGTGGGGTTAAGAAGCAAGGCCCCTTCCACTGGGTCCAGAGGGTCTTGTTGCCATGATCTTCTTCAGGTCAGCCATGGTGGCCACTTATGAACCTGAGGCTCACTTAGAGTCCTTGTTTTCCTGTCCTGGGTGATGACCTTGAACTAGAGGGCAAGCACATTTCCTGAGCCCTTCAGAGCCTATTACTAAACTGAGGAACCCAGACTATGTGCTGATGGGACAACTCTGGCCCTGGGTAATAACTGCTTTGTCTGTTAATTGTAGCAAAACAACAAGTAACAATGGACCCATTTGTTGGGAATTTTTAGGGTGGAATTTAAAGTTTCACTTAAATAGGGTCTGCCTTCTTTATAGCCAAGACTTTTCCTACAAAGAGAAACAGTTTCAGAGTATCCCTTTCCTCTCCCACCTTCTTCAAGCACAAAGTCTTGTGAACTGTGAGGCTCCTGGCTCTTTTGAGACCCAAAGAAAATTCTTGCTAAGAAGTCAGATGTCAGTTTAAAAAGATCAGAAATGTTACATGATGAGAGGAATTTTTAAAAAGTTTTAACATTTCAAATTAAAGGAATTGATGTCATCAGGATGCACAGAACAGAGAGACAGAACCAAGCTCCTTTCTCACGGCATACCCTTTCCTTTCTCCTGGGTCTGCCCTCAGCAGCTTGTGAACTCACGGTACGCCTGTACTCCTCACCTGTCCCCATGGGTGCTCCTGGATTTAGGGATACTGCATTTCTTTCATCCCAGAGTTCTGCTCCAGCCATACTCAGCTCTTATCGGGCTGCTAAACCTTTTCTATTTGAGGGGCAGACCATTTATGAAATATATAAGCCCAAAGAATGGTTATCTAATGGTAGAGTTTCTGGATTAAGTGGGCCCCTGGTGAGGGAAGATAGTTTTGTGAGGCTTTATCTCTTCTGATATTACTGTGACCCTGATAAGGTGCATCATATTTATAAGTAGAGAGTGCAGTAAAGAGTGCCAGGCCTAAAGATTGAGAACATTAATTCTAGGTTGGATTTGACTACTATTCTGCAGTGATTTATGACAAGATGGGTAAACTCACTGGGTCTCTGCTTCCTGCCCTGTAAACTGAAAGGGTTTGGGGAAACAATGTCTAATTTAATTCCTACCCTTAAAATCTTTTAACCTTTGGATAGAGTCATTTAAACATTTATCCTAAAACTTTAAAAAATTTCAGTTTGTTCTAAAGCTTTGAAATGTTTTTGGATTACAACTATTTTGCTTTTATTAGTAGAATTATATTTCTTAGAAATATCATGAGGGTCACTTCTTTTTCACATTTTCTAATTCCTTTAGCATTTTATTTCTTTGACACTCCCCAAACCTAAGGTCAAACCAGTACTGGAGAAGAATATACATGTAAACACACACACTACCCTCAGACCCTCAGAGTTATAGGGTATTCACTCCTAGTTTCAAAGCTCACCCACCATTCCTCTCTGACCCAGGCTGACATCTGAAGTGTCCGCTCAGGATGGCAAGCTAGTAATCACACATCATATATTTTTGTCTACTCTTCTGTTAGGAATCAGACCCATTTCCAACTATACATACTTCTTGCCAACAGATTTAAAACGTCTATGTGAATGTTTGAGGAAAGCATTGGTGAGGTGCCCTTTAGGAGATGAATTAGTGGACAGTTTGAAAAACAGGATCTCCAGTTGGCAATAGCTAAGCCAAAACCAGGGACAGAAAGATAATGGTTCAAAAATTTACATAAGTGACTTATTTAGGAGACAATTCCGGCTGCATTATACAAATGGCATTCAGTGATTTCACAGTCTTTTTGCTTCTCATGTCACTAACTTATAGAGAAACTGATATGGCACTTGCTATAATCCCAGCACTCTGGAAGGTGGAGGCAGGACAACCTACTAGGTAACTTTAACGTTTAGTGAGAACTTTTCTCAAAATAAGTAAAAGGGGCTGGAGAATTAGCCCTTGGTTTAATCTCTAGTACTGCAAAGACAAAATCAAATCAAACAAAAATAATAAACAAACAACAATAACAAAAGCCAACAACAAACAAAAATAAAAGTGCAAAAACCTGATAGTTTTTTCTAAGTGATTCTTATATTCTTTACGCTTTGGGACACTAAGTAATTGCTAAGTTATTGTACAACCTCAAGTCCACCAGAATTTTTACACAGTAAACTTATGGAACATAAAGAAAATCCAGACTTTAGCTACTTGGTTCACAAGGTTACTTCAGGTAAGTGAATTAAGAATTTCTGGAGCTTGATGAGAATGCAGATTGGCATAACCATCATAGAAAACATTTAAAGATGTTCCTAAATAAATTCATGATAGAATTGCTGTATGACCTGGCAGTCCTGGTTCTGAGTATACACCCTCCAAAAATAAAACCAATATCTCATAAAGACATCTGAACCTTATGCTCATTGTACAGCATTATTTACAGTGACTGAAATGTGATAATAAACTTTGATGGATGAATGGAAAAAGAAATTGTGATTTACATACAGTACACAATGAAATATTATTCAGTCCTAAACAGTGATGAGACCATGCCCCTTGCTACAACATAGATGAACCTGGGGGACATTATGCTAGTGAAATCAGTCAGACACAGAAAGAAAAGTACTGTATGATCCCACTTATATATGGAGTCTATAAAAAAGCCAAATACAAAGAAATAAAGAATTTATAGTGTGATAATTAAACTCACTTATCAACTTGATAGACTTGGTAGCTATCCAGGGAATTAGTAAGCCATACTCTTTTGTGTGGCTGGGTGTGTCATAGAGGTATGACTTTGGAATCTCTGCTAGTCCCTCTCCGTTTCTTCATTGGGGCTGTCCCTGATCACCATGAACTTAACATGTGTGCTCTACCACATCCTTCATAATGTTCCTGCCTTGGAGCCAGCAGACAATGACTGAATCTCCTGAAACCCTGAGCCAACTTAACTTCTTCCTTAAATTGTGGATTTTGACTACTGTGTCCCAGAATCAGAAATCTGACTGTAACAGTGATGACCAGGGATGTGCAGGGGAAGAAATGGGAGATGGAAAATGATACAGGAAGAGCCTGAGTTAAGATGGGTTGGGTAAATGGGTAGATATTTAACAGATGGACATCTCTGGGCTCACATGCCCAAACACCTGATCAGCCTCCCAGCTTGTAAGAGCCCGGATGTTTTTCTCTGAGCCCTGTCTTGTGCATGTTCTCTAAACCTGAGCCTTTCTCCCACACTTCCCTTATATCCTACCCTCTATCTACATGATTCTCACTTTCCCTATAGGGTACAGATGTGTGTGTACCTGGCCTTTCCCCAGCATTCTCTGCCTGTAATTCTCTGGCCTCCAAACCTCTAAGCTGAGTTGACTGTCACTAAGTCACCTCAAATGCTACCTCCTTTTGTTGATTCTATACACACTGTCACTCTCCAATCCCTGCCTGTGTTTGATTCTCTTTGTGACAGTTACCATGCTTCAAAGTTGCCCACTGTGCATTTGTTTTATTGCTCACTGTCTCCCTCCTGTCACTCAACTAGACTCTACACAGGTATGGCCTTTAGAGTACTTCTGCCTCCTTCAGCCAACCCCTACCTCAGGACAAGCACTGTCACACACCCACGAGGATCCAGTGACATAAAGTATGTCTGCTGATGACAGCAAGGATTACTGGTCCCTGGGGTCAAGGTGTCCACCATACTGGTGGCTGCTGCCCCCTTAACTCAGGCTCTTCCTCTGGGATGGAGCACGCTGTTCTCTGGAGTCACTGGCAGGTGAGGACTTTGTGGTTGACTGAAGATGAGCAGTGGTATTAGATACTACAGCAGTTATAGCATTGCCGGGCTGGGCTGTACCAGGTGTACATATCATCAATTTAGTCATACTAAAAGAATAACAAGAGTTGGTGTTATTATTCCATTTTATCCAGGGTCACTCAGGTAGGAAATTATAAAGGCTCCAACTTGAGTCTCATGGTCTCCAACAGTAATAACTATATATGACAATGTATAATTGAATCTAAAATGTCCTAGAAGTCCAAGTTCTATGGAACAATCATATATTGTTCAATGACAAGGATACATTCTGAGAAGTATACCATTAGGTGATTCTACCTTGTGCAAATACCTGAATGGGCTTGCACAAACTCAGAAGGTTATGGCATCTCTAGATGATATAATCCTACCAGACTACTGCAGTACATTCCATTCATCACTGACAGATAGACCACTGTGTCACGTGAGTGTTTTTATATCACATGCCAGTGATAAGCTGACATTGGAATTTGGTACTTTAGTTCTTGCTCTAGAGGTTCGAAGTATAACTGTACAGATTGGACCAATAGTGGGGCCAAACGACCTCAGGAACTGTGGTCAAGAGAACTGAGGAGGGCAATGAACACAGTGTAAGAACATACCCATGGTACTGTACCTAGTAAACACACGCCTGTACTCCTAGAACTCTTGGAAACTGAGGCAGGAGGATTGTAAATTATTTGAGCCCAGTCTTGGAACTTCGCAATTCACCTATAATACTCTTTCTCAAAAAAAAAAAAAAAAAAAAAGGCTAGAGGAATAGCTCAGGTCCAATCCTAATACCTATAAGAAAACAATCCATTGCTATACTTTGGGTGCATTTGTACTGAACCAGTTTAGGACCTGTTCCATTAATGAAGAGTAGTGACTGCTGAGGAGCAAATGTTTTCTCTGTAGGTTATACATTTGAAACAAGTGCGTCAGTAGAGTTTCAGAATTCCTAACAAAGGCTTTGTCATTCCAGTTTGTCATTCCAGAATTTTAAGGTAATAAAATGCTTCTCTCAACTAAAATAAGGTGGTGGAAACAGAGGGCAAAGGAGTAGAATCCACTGTATTTGAGGTCCTTGAGCACATGAGTTGCTAATTAATTGATAGCCATTGTTACAGTCTGTGTCATCAATGAGCAATCAGTGGGTAAAAATCTATTTTCTTTATTTCCAGTTTTTCAGAAGTTATTATGCAAGTTCAATGTCACTGCATACTTTGGTGGAGCCATTAAATGGACAGTCTGTTGTTTTGCTGGCTCCTATTTATCAGAATTATCAGAATTTTGTGTTGCTTCGTTAGCTACTATTGGATTGTATATAATGGGTAGATTTATCATAATCAAGTAAAAATAACATACTGTGGTTAACTGAGATGGACAATGAATGATTGGAAAATGGTGTCTATTACCTTCTGGCCACATGGAAGAAAGCCACCAACTATTCGGGCTGGTGCTGTTCCTAGATGGGGTGTCCCAGAGCTCTGCCAAACCCACTCCAGAGTGGAGGCTGCCTTTGGGGAAGGAGAGGGTGTAATGTGTAAGAATGCCCTACCTCAAACCAGCCAGGTGCTTTTACTTCCCTTTTGAGAGGAACAAAAGGGAATCCGTGTTGATTTGGCACAAAAGGGTGTTCAAGCCATTTAGGATCAAATGAAGCCATTTTCGTTTGAGTCTCCAGGTTGCACTGAGGAGCTAGCCAGAGGTGTCACCATAAATTGGGTACCCTATTGCCCTGGGCAAGCTCACCTTCACAGTCAAGTGAGGTTGCACACAGACACTTCTGCTGGGGAGCTAAGTCAGTGCTCTCTCCACAGCACATGAAGACCGCCCAGAGCCACAGAGTCATAGGGTGCACAAAAGCAGTAACATAAACATGCCAGGGCACGATCCAGAGGAAAGGAAATGTAATTCTTTTCCAGAGCTAGTGAATCCTCCTTTTAAAGGGCTCATACCCACAATCCAGGCTAATTGAGGAAATTGTTACTTCTAACAATGAGTTAAAATTCATATTGGTAATATGAGTTTATCAGGTAACAATTTTCAGTACTAAACAAGTGGAATAAATGTGACAAGTAATTTAACAATCCCAATAGATATTAGGCATGTGTGTTTTTTTTAAATGGACAATCTCTACATTTAAAAAAGATCTAAATGTGTTTTAGATCTTGTGAAACTATTAATCATATTATTTGCCTAATGTTGAAATGCAGTGAGAAATTTAAGCTCAAATTCTCATTCTGAGAGTGAATTGGTATTGACTGAGAGATTCTGAGTGGACCACTGGTTCTGTGTATGACCCCCTAGTCATTTATTAAAATATATTTCTCCTCTTAACGGCTAAAGGAAAACTACACACTAAAAAAATGACTTACTGTGTACTGTCCTCTTTAAAAACAAGTCATATCCTTAGATTGGTTTTATGTTGGCATACAACTATTTCCTTTCTCTGGTAGTGAGTATATGACATGACTCACTCAGTACTATTAGAAAATGTAACAGTTTTTGGATGTTCTGGATAAGATTTGAATTTCTGTTGGAAACTGGGAATTCTGCAGCTTAACGGGACAGGGAAATCAGTGCTACGGCAGCACAACACTCAGACAAACCATTAATCAACTTATGTTAAGGGAAGTGTATTAATATTAGGTATGACTACATCTGTCAGTGGTAAATACTAGAAAATGAGGAATGTGGTGCAAAAAAACACCCTAAAAACAAGAAACAAAACCAAATACATCACTAGATATCATGAAAGGGTACTGAGTAAACCCAGCACAATAGGCTTTTCAGTCAAGGATGGTCATCTGGCTGTGAACCACAAGGAATTCTACAAACAATAGCAATTACTAATGCATCCTCTGATTCTCCATGACAGCTGAATGAAACATAAAAGGGCGTATTTTTCTCGTGGGGCATGTGACCGTGGCAGTCTCCTCACCCCATCCATGTAATATTCAACCACTTCTCTGCCTGGCACCACGATTCTCTTTCTTACCATGATCCCTTTGCAAAGCAGTGAGAAATGCTGACACTGTGCAGTGTGGATGCAGCTTCATCTTGGAGATGGTTTTGCAGCATAGGATAAACAGCTTTTGCCTTTACCAGGAAGTCTGTGTTATTGCACAATGGAGGGATGACGGACTTTGTAAATACTCAAATATGTCACTCTCACAGAAGTGTATTTTTTAAAAGGATGTTAGTTTTTGACACGTAAGCCAAAAATATGATTTCAGTGGGGAAAAGAAGCAAACAATTTTTCGTGATGCATTTGAAGATGGGGGAATGAGACCAAGTCTTTGCTAGTGTGCTGATCAGCTTGGGACCATGGCAGATCCTTGATGAAACTGGTGGTGAAACCACATCTTTTGACACCTATTAAAGACTGTTAATTATGGGGTGGTGGATCTTCACAGGAACAACCACACATTTAACCTGAAAGCTTTCTATGAAGGCTTTTACATTTGTATAGCACACATGGGGTCAGAGCAACTTGCTCTCCCAAGGAGCACTGCACTCAACAGAGCCAGCATGCCGGATCCACTCTATGTCAACTCTCAAATTTCACAGGATATATGGAAGGCGTATTCGTAATGATAATGGTTTAGCATTTTGTTTTTTAAGAGACAAAGTACATAAAGTATATTTTGTTAAATATTTTGGAATTCTTGATATTTCTTAATGATTTTCATAATTCCCTCTGAAATATCTTATGGTTAAGTAAACTAAGTCTAGTGATGAATCTTATACAAAGCATAAATGGAGGATTCAATGAGAACAAAACTATATTGAGTTTAAACTTTAATAAGGAATAGAAAATATATGGAAGAATATTTGAAAGAAGTAAAGATAAGTATTCCCTCAGGATGTGGCTTGTGCAAGTTGACATCCACCTGGGTAGGGCAAGGATGTTCTGACTGGACATATTTACATTACCTTTTTCTTTTTTTATAGGTACCGGGAATTGAACTCACGACTGTGTGCTTGCAAGGCAGGCGCTTATGCAGCTGAGCTAAATCCCCAGACCCTACATTACCATTTCTTGAAATGCATTATTTTTACTGAATTACTGAAGTCACCTTAATTCTTAACAAGAAACTGGCTATAGTTTAAGGTGAATCTTCTAGGATGAAAGTCATTTTTTGGCCTGAGGAAGGATACCAGAATATTCTGGGAGCATATTAACTCAACCCTTAATGACTCCCCTTCATTATACTGCATTTTAATTTAGGCTTGGGCCATTATCAAAGGAACAACCATTTGAAAAGGACCATTGCATTTGCTTTACAAATATTGCTGCAGGTATTGCCTGTCACCTCGTGAAAGCTCGCTGGAGACATTCGTTTAGATTTAATTTCAGGGAATTTGTGTTCTCATTAAGCACAATCTACTTCCTCCTTCACACTTTCTCATGATCATGTTGTCATTCACCATCTTTGTTTGCTTGTTTTGGCCGTAGTATTTTCTTTGGTGCTAGGTTTCTATTTTCACTTTGATTGAATATGCTTTTGCTTAAAGTTATTCCATATCTTTTGTGGAAATAGATAGGAAAATAGGTATATGTTACTAATGAATGAGGGTTGAGAGAAAATTTTTATAAGCAGCTGCTGTCAACTTTATCTAATGATTCGAAAACATTTACGAGTCTCCTTTGGGAAGGACCCAATACCGAGCAAGGCAGTGTCGCCGTTCTCCCGGCACTTTCTTTGCAATCAACTGAATCTGACAATTGTTAAGGAAGCAGCTGTAGAAATGTTATCTATTTCAGATGGTTATAAATATTTTCAGGCTAAGGGGATAGTGTATGGGACCTTGTGCATCTAGAACCCATAGGAGGGTGGTCAAAGAAAGCCCCTAGGAAGAGATACTGATTCATTGGATGGTTTTAAGCAAGGGAGTGACAAAATCTCATTGAACTTTGAGAGACAACTCTGGCTACTGAATGGAGAGTGGGCTGTAGGGGAAGCACAGAAGCTTGGTAGAAGCTGTTACAGCAGTCCAGAAGAGAGGCTATGCTGGAAGTCCAAGGAGAATCAGAGGTATAATGTTGTGGTTCTATCATACAATTCGGGTGTATGAGGACCAGGTAAAGGAAATAAGGTCAACAATGGTGGTCTCCTACCCTTACTCAGGAGAAGACTGAGGTACAGGTAGAAAGTGCCCAGGGACCACATCAAGAGTTGCCTTGAACACTTTCGGTGTCAAAAGTTACTGGGCATCTGTGCACAGCTGTGACAAGGACATCAGACATATGAGTCAAAAGCTCTGAGCAGACAGTGGAGCTAGTGGAGGATATGTACATATCAAATGTGGGGGTCATCAGTGTTAAGACTGAATGACACAACTAAGAGAGGGAACACAGATCAAGAACAGAACAGGGCTGAGACTGGACCTCTGCTAGCCCCTGTGACCTACCCTGTTTTCCCCCGTGAATGAACCTACCATTAACTGGCTTAACCTGTGGCAGTGCAGCTCTCTCATGAGGACCTGGCCAGAGCAGACTATATTTGGAATGAATGAAACCAAATTTAGCAAAGGTTCTTTTTGATTAATATTAAAACTACCCTAAACCTGATAATCCGCCAAATTATATTTAGCTTTAGGCTACAATTATAATTCAATAGAACTGCATATTTCTGAAGAAGCACTGGGTTGTAGAACTGATGGTTTGCAGTAGTTTATAGAATTGATATAAGTTAAAAGGTTCTTCCAAAGTAAACTTTAAAAGATAAGACCATGATAATATTTTGCTAAGATCTTCAGGTAAAATAATTCCTTTTTTAATTAGATTAATATGACGAAACATGTGAAATCAATATTTCTTACTGAAAATTTAGTATGAGAAATACAAAGTGAGTGATCAGACTTTAAAAGACCAGTGATGATAGAAAACGGCAGAAGGAAGTCTCTGCTTTACCTCCCTCTAACATGCGGGACAATTAGTTTCTTCCTAGATGGGTTACTAAAAAAGGAACATAACAGAGAATTTATTTCCTCTGTTAAAGTCTCAGCAATTTTTTATAGCTCTGTGATTTCTTAGTGGCTAAAATACTTTGTTTGCCAACATTAAAATTGCACGTTCTGGCATCATTATCGCTTGAAAAACACTTTCATTTCAGCACTATTCACTTTTATTCTCCCAAAAGATTACATCAAGATGAAGAATTAGTTTGGCAACTGAGTGAGCTGCTACCTTTAGAGGATAGATGTATTGAGAAATGAAGCAATATTTCATGCACTCCCAAACTGGATACTTAAAGCTACAATGGTGTGTTGAACTTTTAATTTCAGGGGTTTGGACTCAGCCTTGCAAGCTTCTGAACTGCTCAGATGGGGACTTTGGAGATGAGATATTGTCAGTGTTAGACATTCTTTTCTAAAATGTAGACTATAAACTATAAAGAATCTTTCTTGTAAATGGAAACACATGACAAACAGAGCATCTTATGCTTAGGACAGAGGGCTCTTAAATTATTTGTATAACAGCAAGGTACTACATGTATTTTCAACATCCAAAATGTGCACATAAAGAATACATTCTATGTCCCCTTGGCCCAATATCACAGAAAATACTAGATAATTCAAAGACAGATCACAGGTTAACCTCACATTGAAAAATTTCATAAATCCACTCTACCCAAATGCAGGGGAAAATTAATCTTAAAAAGTAATCTAAAAAAGAAATTTCTTTTTCCACAAAAGAAAAATAAAGAAACATTGAAAAAATTGAAATGAATGGTACTAAACTGCCTATCATGTTCTATATAATGAAATAGAGAAAATGTTTGAGATTAGAACATTGGTTTTGTTTGAAACACAATCACACATGGCACTAAAATCATTCTTTGTGAGTCACTAAATAAACACAGAAAAGTGGCCAAAGACATTACAGAAAAACCCACTATGTCAAATGAAAGACTACAAATGTAAGAATGCCTTGTTTATACATACTAGTAAATGCTTACTTAGCCTCTGCTTACTGTCTCACCACGTTTTGTTTCTGAACAGTGTCATCACAGACTTTCTTTATCTAACCAGGCTGAGATAAGTTCTGTGTCTTTACTTGCTGATTCTTACCAGCTGGGTTTTGGCAACTCAGATTAAATGTCCTTGGGAAGCTAACAATTTCAACAATAAAGACAGCTGTTTATTTTCTAAATTAGATATAATAAGATTTTAATCAAGTTTGTGTTCCAGGGTTGGATAGAAGTTTTTTGTTTTGTTTTTTTTTGTCAGTCTTAGAATCTTCCATTATTTATAGGCTTGACAGACAGGATCACAGCTAGAATTCAGAGGAGATCATTAGGTAGGTTAAGTGGTACCTGCAAACCCATGAACTCCAATTCTTTTATGAAGTCTTAGAAACAAAAAGACATGCTTCCTTTGACAAACACAGAGATGAGAGTTCAAAAACATACTTTAAACAAAGTCTTATGAAACACCTTGGAACTGAGGCACACACCTATGTCTACCTCTGCTCAAGACAGATCCAGAACACATAAGAATGCACACTCTCAATGCATTCTCACTGCATGCATGATTTGCTACCAGGCATGTGCTGGTTCCTTCTCCCCATAACTGTGTGTGGCAGTGGCACCAAAAGTGAAGTGGGCAGTGAGGGAAATACTGATGTTAGCTACAGCTTCAAAACTCAAGATGCCACCGATCGGGAATGTGAGTATGTGCTCCTTGGCTCCTAGAACATACCTAGGTTACAAAGAAAAGTCAAAAGTGGTCAGAACCACATCTGGTCTCATGCATAATTCATTTATGCAGACAAATATTGCCTCCTTAGGGAAAAAAACCCTAAGTGATCAAGTACGCAGTGTATATATTGGTAGGGAAGAAACACGGCTGCTTTAGACTCAAACTATCATCAAAAACAATGCTCATTTCAACTGTAATTTACAATTCACAATAGAAGCCCATTTAAATGTTGGTTTAGGTCTGAACTCATTCAGACACAAAACAATTCCCTGTAATATATGTAGACATCATCTTGTTTTCAGGTGAAATGAAAAATAAATTTTTGTTTGCGGCCTGAAAGCACTCATTGCTACAATGACACAACTTGATAACTTGTTAAATATTCTAAAGGTGCTAAGGCTTACACATATTTAATTTTCTATAATTACTTTATTAGATGAATCCACTGAAGCCAAAACATACTGAGTGAATAATTCTAATTTTCCCTATTGCAAAATTTTGCTATACCAAAGGAAAATTTGACATTATCATATCATCCTTCCAGGCCTGATGCTCAAAATACTTTTTCTTGCTCTTTGACCTTTTGTTAGAAAAGATATTTCTTATAACTGGAGAAAGATAATTGAGCCCTATAAATCAAGAGGAAAATGCTACAGTGACTACGATCTACTGATCAACAAGTGACATTTTCCAAAATGCATTTGCATTGTACCAAGGAATGCACGGAAAGAAAAATTCCATGTTGCTGCTAGTTAATTTGCATTTTTATGTACACAACATGCAGTGGCATTAATTAGCAGAATAATGGTGCTGATATATCTCTTAGTGATTAGTTTTTAGTACAGTTCATCAGATGATTATCATTTGCCTAAAAATGCTGCAAAAAGAGGGAAAATAGAATTTCCACTCAGCAGGTCCCATAGAGCAGGAGGAAACACCTTTGTTTGTGAATGAACCTAATTTCACTTTTTGACTCTTGATACCATATTTTTTGTTGCATGGATGAAACAGTCACCAATTTACAGCTCAATGATAAGCCAGTCTCTTTAGAGCTTTTCTTTGGCTAAAATCGCTTTAATTTGGATAAAACTGATCAGGCAGTCACGCTATAGTTTTTAAGTTAGAACCCACCCTCACTTCTTCTCCTTCTTTCTTTTCTTACTAGATTTATTCACAAATGATTATGAATATTACAAATTCTGACAGGGCTGACTTCTGCTCCCACTGTCTGTATCCTTTGGGCTTATATATGGTCTGTAATTCACCTAGCTTTTTTTTTTTTAACCTCATAGGCACCCATTTACATGGCCTTATAGCCAGCAACTGATGGCTGTAATTCAGCTTTTTACCTTTCTCTGAATGAATAATGTAGGTATATAACCTATGTTCTAATGTCTGATTATTCTTGCACATCCACCATATCAAACTTCATGGCTATCTACTTCCCCAGACCTGGCCCAGTCTGGGGTGACACTGTGACTGCCTTGCTTCTCTAACTGTGGGCTGCTATCTCTTTTCTCCTTACCCAGAAACCCAACAGTTACTGCATCCATGTCCTTTCTTGAGTAGAGCCTCATGAACAGATCCCCTGGAGGACTGGCTATATTACCCTGATATGGGCTGGGTCCAGTGGTTAGGGGTGGACAGTATATCACACACATATACACTCAGATATACATCTGTTGGAAGTTGTAATAATCATAAATGTTAATAGTTTTCCTTGCAGTCTATCCTGTCATCTTTTCCAGTTTTGATATGTAAATCTAATAAAGCTTGAGGAGAAAAAGTGAGATTTTGTTAGAAATATGTTAAACAAACAGATATATTACAGATTTTTTCCCCAATGAGAGTACATAATAAATTAAACTCCTACAGTGTGTTGGTGCAACAGTAATTTTCATCTCTTTTCTTCCCTCGGAGTTGATGAAATTTACACGGTATATAAAATTTTATCTTTCACTAAAAAAGCCCAAAAATATCAAACATCAATTCTGTATATAATTTAAGAATTGGAGAAAGATTGTCAGAAAAATATATCAAATAGACTAAAGAAAAATTAAACGTTTTTCTTTTTTTTTTTTTTTACAAAATTTTAAGCAGATGGCATGAGAAATGTTTCTAGAAGGTGAATATCCCATAGCAAATGAACGACAGAAGAACACCCAAACTTGCAGTCTATGAAGAAAATCTAGGGCAATAGCACAATCCAGGGCAGAAACTTGCTGAAAGTCACTCATATGGCAGGAATAGTGAAGCTGGCACTGGGGACATGAATTTGCTTGTCAAATACCAGGTATCTCTTTCTCGACAAGGTGCCACCCATAAGACCCATGGTAAGTGGGTGAATGAATGAACACAGGGCTCTATGCTCCGTGACTCTCATACATAAGCCCCACCTTCTATATGCCTAAAAACAAAACTAGAAGAAAAACAAGAAAGACGGTGTTTGGAATCAAACTGAGAATGCAGTTCACAGGGGGCGTTAGGTTCAGTTTCCCAGTCTCTGGTGGCTGGCAAGGATGGCATCCCAGGAGGGCAGATCATAAGCTAGCATACTGCAGGCATTGAAGCCACAGATGTGGACAGAAAAGCAGCTTGAGTGTGTTGCTTTTCATCTCACCCTGTATTTATAGAACCCCAAATCCAGTAACAAGAGAACATGAACTAGTTGGATTTCTGTGGAAGCTTTCATGAGGAGGTGAGTAGGGAGTTTGTACCTTGAATAGTCAAACTGTTGTTGTTAAATCTTTTATTTTTTTATTGGTACCAGGGAATGCACTCACAACCGCATGCTTGCAAGGCAGGCACTTATGCCTCTGAGCTAAATCCCCAGCTCTGTTGTTAAATCTTTAAAAAAATATTTTTGCCCTTTCCCTAACCATTCCTTAACATGTCTTCTTTTCCTCCTCCCAGACATGTCTCCTCAGCTCTCACTGGTGTCCCACCCAGCAGACACAGCTGGGCAAGAGTTCTGAATTTTGATACTTTTTTTGCTAGTGGTACTTGGAATTGAACTCACAACCTTGCCTTTGCCAGACAGGTGCTTACACCACTGAGCTAAATCTCCAGCATACAAGCTCTGAATTTTGCAGAACTGTACCACTCACACTCTGGAAAGCACACTCCAGGCGGTAGTGAGTGTGGTGTATATGAGTATGTGAGTATGAGTGGATGTGAATGTGTGGACAGGCAAAGGTGGATGTATAGTGGGGGAGAAGTAGCTGCCTGCTGCCACATCATTTGGAAATGTTGAGAAGTCCAAGGATTACAGGGAGAGATGTTGTATCGTAGGGCAGAAAAGCAAAAGTTCCAACAAGGGAGTCTCAGATGTGATCTTGATAGAGCTGATGGTTGAACCTGTTTCTGAGGAGAGGCTAGCAGTCAAACTCAAGTCTAGATATGTAGTCCCTTATAATATCTGACTAGAAAGGTAACTTGAGTTGGTACACCAACTGACTAGAAAGGTAACTTGAGAAGACAACTGGAAAAGAAGACTCATTTTAGAAAGCAATGTCTCTCTACAGTATATGCCAGGGGTAGCCCAGTTGGACACTACGAATTAAGTTTTGATAGTTTTCTTCAGTTGAAGGCTAGAAAAAAGGTGTATCTTGCCTACTACAAATCTCTCAATCACATTTTATTTGTTTGTCACAAAAATCCACATAAAAGGTCGCATGAGCCTCATTTTATAAATGGACAAGATCTCAGACACATTGATGGCAAACCTGTGGCACATATATTGTTTGTTTTCTTTTAATACAAAAAGGTGTTAATGTATGAGCTGTGTCTTTCTAAAGTCTCAGTATTCAGCTTCAGTTTCAGTCTTGGCACTGTGATAAATATGTGGGTTATATATGTTGAGTACTCAGTCTTTAAAAGTTCATCATCACTGCTCAAAAAGAATAAGTACCTCAGTTAAAATAATTTATCTAGTGATGCTATTTGGAATTAAAATTTGAAAATCTTTGTTTATTTAATAAGTATTTCTATATTACTTGCTAAGTGGTGACAATTACGTCAGTTGAGAATACAAGCACAGAAAAATACCATTTTGCTTCTAAAAAACTTGCTTTTATGGGTAGAGACAATGAAAACAATATTTGCTGATCACACAGAGAAAGTGATGCTGAAGGACCAGGTGGATTAACTCGAGTGTGAAGGACAAAGAAGAGAGAGTGACGGATAGGAATATAGAAGTGATATCTCTGGAGTTACATGAGCAAAATTTCCTGGGAAATCTAAGAATTCTATTCTATAATATGAAGAAAAAAATAAGATGAAAGTCAGTAGAACTCAAGAGCTACCCACAGTGCAAGAGGAAAGATTTTGCAAGTCCTTGGTAGGGAGCTAAAGGTGCTGCTTCTCTGTCTTGGACCCCAGGAGGCTCCTGGCTAGATGCCCAGGATGGCCACCAACATGAGAGAGTGTCTTCCTCAGGCCTTCAACAGAAGAGAGGAACGACAGTCGGTTGTTTCTTCCTCCATTATTCTAGCTATTTACAAAGATCCTCTCAAACTGCTCCAGATTTTGTTTGCCCTGCTATTCAAACCCTCCCCCCAAATATAACACTAAAAAGTACAGGCCTAAGGTAGCATCAAGAGTTGTTACAGATTCAAACTAAAACCAGTATCTGTCCCTAGACAAGAAATGAGTTGTGAGTTTTGGAATCCACTTGATTTAATTCTTTGCTATTGTATGTAAAAGTCACATGTGGAAACAAAGGCTCTCCATTATTCTCTTTTTCCTGTCACACACAAAAATGTTTATTGATTTTTGGAAAATGCTTCATTCAAGGTATAATAAAATACATTCTTAGATAATATGAATATGAAATTTTGATCATAAGTTGAATTGTGCAGAAAAATTAATTCTGATTCTATTCCACATCATCAGCAAACATTTTGTCTTTCAGTTAACTAAGAAGGAAATATAATTTCAATTTCTCATAAAAAAGTGGATAAAATCACCTTCCCCAGTCATTACTTAAGGCATGCTCTTTATTTGGGTGATCAATGGCAAGCCCCAGGGGTTTTATCTACATGCAAGATGCATACATAAGATGGGGATAAATAACACTTGAAAAGATAAATAAAGCATCTTTGCATTGATATCCAGCAGGACAATGGCATCTGGCAGCTATGAGCTTTTCCTAATGACTTGGCTCAGAATACTGAGCAAAACATGCAGTAATAACCTATTAAGTTCCATAGTGTGAGCCATTTTGTGTCAGCATTTTTGTAAAGAAAGAGTTTTCAAGAGAAAATAGGTTACAAAGTGATTAATTTGTGACCTTACACTGGTGTAATTTATGGCGCTTCAATTTCTTTTCATACCACCTATCTTTGAAGAACAGAAATGTGGCTTTAGAGACAGAAACTGGGATGACAAAAAGGGACATTCAAACTCAGTTTATCTTCAAAAGGAATTATTATATTTTGAAAAATGTTACTGTCTACATTATGCTCATTCTAAACAAAAGTTGAGCACTTTTGTTTTGCTCAAGCAAAAGAAAAAAAATAAACTAGGTCTAGATTTCTATTTTATTTCTAGTCAAACTGCAATGTAGAAAAAATATAGAAAATATCTAATAAGATAGACATTTGTTTACGAAAGATTGTGTCTATCAAGAAAATAAAGTTAATGCAAGTGAAGACATATGCAATCACAACATAATTTTATAAAATGATCATGTGATCCAAAATGATAGTGTCAGACTAAAGAGATGAAAGTTGAAGCTGCCTCAATCCCCAAAAATCCCTACCAACCAGACAATGGATATTGTATATATAGGGTTGATAAAATTCACTGCTAACTAATTAAGAGATATCTATGCATTATTTGTTTCATAAACCTTTGTGAATCCATCAACTATTTAATACCCTCTTGAAGAGAGATAGTAAATACTGGCCATTCTCTCTATCTGCTCTCAGTACTTTTCTGGGTTTTACAGCAGATATATCTAATGAACCATGGCCTTTTGTGAGCATGCGTGATGACTTAGAATCCTGGGCAACACAGCCATCCTACCTTCAGCCAGACCTAGTGGAAGTGGAAGTTCATTTGTATCTGTGTAAGACAAGATCGTCTTTAATTAATCAGCAGATAAATACAGGGTATTTGAAAAATACTCTATGCTAAAAAGATACTTATGCTTAGAATGCATAGAAAAGATTCAACTTAGTTTCTCCTGTCACAAGAATTAATTTTCTGGTAGGAGGAAGAAACAAGAAAAGTGTGAAGATGAAGAAATAAATCACAGTTTTAAGAAAGTAAGAGTGAACCTGGAGGGAGTTTGGCTCAAAACAGCCCTAGAAAGAATGGAGAAGGCCATTCTTTACCCACGTGGAGGTAAAACTAGAATTTGGTTTGAGGGAAACTAGATGTGCTTGTTCAGGTGACGGGAGATCAGTTGTTGCATTTTAACATTATTAAGCTGTGACACTTGTACAGGACTTTATGTAGTATATCCCATCGTAACTCCAAAGTTTGTTGCAGCCATTGTTTTCCTCATACAGACACACATCTTCAGATAAGCAAGTGCTTGGAGAGCAACCATATAACAACTTGTAGGAAAACAAAAAGGTTGCAGGTTTTCTCCAAGCCTTTCTCTTACAAAGGGCAGAATTTTAAAAGGAAATCAAATTTTAAAGATTCTGTTGGTGATAGTAAGAAAATTCTGGAAAATTAAAAGCAAATCTCTATCACATAGATGCTAAAACCTTCTGAGAATGAGAATATTTCCAAAGAAATATACAGGGGAATTAGACATCAGTTCTAATCATTTCTCTTAGGCTCCATTTGTATGGCTGTGAAGAGATTAAAGGTTGATTATTAAATGCTACCTTGAAGAAATACAGTATAGTAAAGAAAATTTATAATTACAAAATTCCTTTAAAAATGTAACACATGACATGATTATAGGAATTCTTTGCAAAGACCGTTAGTCTGGGGCAACTTGCTCCCAAAGATCAACCTGGAAGAAGAGAGAATTTCAGGAATCTTTTTTTTTTATTGGACAGGATTTCAGTATGTAGTTCAGGCTGGCCTCAAGCTCATTACTTAGCCAAAGCTGGCCTCCGATTCAAAGTGATCCTCCTGCCTCAGTCTCTGGAGTGCTGGAATTATAGACCAGTGACACCAGGCCCGGCCCAGGAGCCCTTTCTGCTGCAGCTGTGGAGGATGTCTACCACACCAGGATCACCTTTGCCATTTTTATTATTTATTCTAATTCCCAGAGCAAACTGTTGAGTAGTTTCACTACTGGGTCACAACTGAATTGAGTTCTAAATTACAGGTGTGTGGTGGGAAATGCTGGACCTGAAACTGGCCTCTCAGATCAGCTAGAGGAGGTTTGGGTTCCTACTGATGAAGAACCAGAGGCCAGTGGAGCCCCCTTGATCCTCAGGAGGGGACTTTAATTGTCTACCTATTCTTCTTTGGAGAGAAGTTTTCTCCTGAAACTCTGTGTGGTTCTCTTCTAACTCCATTTGACAGCTGTGGGGTAACTGTTAAGTAGTTATGTGGAGTGTGGTGGCACAGTCCTATAATCCTAGCACTCTGGGAGGCTGAGGGGGCAAGATGGAAAATTTGAGCCAAGTCCAGAAAGACTCTGTCTCAAATACATACATACATACAAACATACATACATACATACAACAATAAGCTGAGGTAGTGTTGTTCTCTGTTGAGGCCCTGGGCTCAATCCCAGTATTGGGAGGAAAGGGCACAGAATTAATGGGAGGAAAATGACAGTCCTTGGTCATTAGCTGAGGCTGGGCATCATTGACCCTGGAGGCTAAACCCACGGCTAATTTAAACCCTAAAATGATGATCTGGTGGGCAGACCAGCAGGTGTGAGCAGAATGTGCAGAGAAGCAGGAGAATTAGTGCCCTTTCAAGGGGCATATGGAATTCAGCACTTTTTAGTGCAATGAAATATCTACTATTTGTATGAACACAACACCAGGAGAAGATTCTATTTTTTCAGAATTAGCTATCCCTCGCCTATTTTAAATTTTAGGGCAAAAGTAAATTAGTCATTTAGAAAACTTAATTTTTAGGGAATTTTGTGTTTAGAATGAAAAAATGACTAGACTCATTCCATGACTTTTAACACCTGTTATGCCCAACTATGGGCCCAACTGCTAGATAATTATTCCAATCTGCATTTATTCTAGCATTACTCTAACTAAAGATTTTCTTAGTTTATGCTGAAACTTTTATTTTGAGAATTTTTATAAACATGATTACATCTGTTCATGTAATTGCCCAGTTTCACACCATGACTATTAAGAAATGACTATACTTTTTCCATACAAGGGAATTCTTCAGCATAAAATCATTTTCCTACACATGATGTCAGTGAATTGATGCGCTTTCTTAATCCATTTGTCAAAAACTAACCACAAAAAACTAACCACAATTTCAATGTTAAATCAATTGATTAATTAACAACAAATATTAATCTTTTACCATATACTAGAGACCCTTTTATGGCTATATTTTTACATTTTCTATATCTTAAAGACAGGCCTGCTTGAAGAAGTATTTTCAGAGTTTATCTGCCACCATCAGCATCATCCTTTTTAATAATTTTCAAGTGTGGATTAAAAACACCTGCTAGGCTCAGGGGCTCTGGCTAATGTTTGGATTCTGAAAGTCTTTTGACTTGTTCTCACTTGAAGAATGCATTGCCTGGACAGCTAGTCAAATCCTGGGTGAGCATAGTTTTTTGCTGATATGTTTAGCTTTGTTACTCTAATTAACCCTTAGGAACAGTAAATAATTTTTATTTGTCCCTATAGTCATTTTATTACATTTCCAAACTATGGACTCCTGCTTGTTTTGATGCTCATTGTGTATTTTTTTTGCAATTACTTTCTCTCTGCATCATTTTAAACATAAGTTAATTTTGAAAAACTTAGTGTGTTATTTTTCTAAGATAAAATTATTTTTTCCAACTTAGCTATGTCATATTAGCTTTGTTGCATCTGTCTTATTTTCTTATTGTAATCGATGGCTGGTTGTGTCACTTTGGTGGGACAGTTGGGTGTACAGTGCTGAAGTTGTGGGTTTAATTTGCCTGCAGGGCAGCAGTTCACATGACTGGCTGATCCATCTCAGCCAATCAGCTTGCAAATGTGCAGGATGCCTTGGATGTAAAAGCAAATGAATTTGAGGACCTAGGTGCTAAAGCATGTGGTTTCAGTAGGGCAAAGCTATTTCTGCTCTTGCTAACACAGCTCAGTGCACGCCCTGTAATGACGGGTGGGCTGACAGCATCTGCTTGCCTGTGCAGGATGGCACGCCAGTGAGAATGGCTCACTCTCTTCTTATCTAGACACTGTATATATTTGGTACATGTTCAAATTCTAACTCATTATAGGAGCAGGAAGTCATGGTTTTACTTGTTGCAAAAAATTAGCATGAATCTTGCATGGCTTACCATGGTTTAAATCCAATCAGTTATTTAAATCAAAGTGAACATTTTCCAATTGGAGTTGATCACTATGCATCACAGGATTCTGTGGAGGCTACAGCCTGCTACCACCCAGACCCCCTTCAGAGCTGAGGTTCTCACCCTCCACAGTCAGAGTGGAACCTCCTGAAGGCTGGGCCCTCCCAGGGTGCTTCCCCGCCATGTCAGATGGCAGCTGCTATATTGAGTTGACTCCTTTCTTCCACAGCGGCATGGGCATGATGGTACACTGGCCACCTCTTTATCACTGTGCAGATGGCCACCTCACTTACCTAGTTCTGTTCCTTTCATTCTGTTTTTTTCCTACAACTTTATTAAGGTATAACTGACAAATAAAATTATATACATTTATAGCAGATTATAACATATTTTAATAAATATATGTATTGCGACATGATTGAATCAAGCTAATCAACAGGTCTATCTCTAAATGTTTGTAGTTAGAAAATGTAAGCGCCACTTTCTTGATGACTTTCAAGTATTCATTACTGTCAACCATAGTCACCCTACTGTACAAGAGAGCTCCAGGATATTTATCCTGTCTCTCTGAAACTTCGTACCTTTAGAACAACATCTCCCACTGCCCCTCAGTCCAACACATGCCTTGGGTAGTCACTATTTAACTCTCTACTTTTAAAAGCTGGATTCTGAGATTCCACATGTAAGCGGATCAAGCAGTAGCTTCCCATTTCTTTTCATTTAACACCATGTCCTTATAGTTCTCCATGTTTTACAACAGTTTTCCCTTATTTTTCATGGCCAATTAGTATTCCACTGCATATGTTTACCACATTTTCTTTATCCATTCTCATATGTCCATTGACATTTATCTTGATTTCATGTTTAGGATACTGTGACTAGTGCTGTAGTGAATATGGGTGTGAAGAATCTCTTTAATACTCTGATTTCATTTCCTTTCGATATATTTAACCCCAAAATGGGATTGTTGGATCATATAGTAGTTCTGTTTTTAATTTTCTGAAAAACCTCATACTATTTTCCATAATACTATTTTTCCATAGTGGCTGTACTACCCCCCAAAAGGGAACCACTAAGAAGGGTTCCATTTTTTCCACACCCTCACCAACACTTGTTATCCTTTACCTTTTTGATAATAGCCATTTTAACCAGTGAGAGGTGATAATGGTGGTTTTAATTTTTAATTTTCACTGCCCTGATGATTACGGATGTTAAATAATTTGTATACACCTGTTGATCATTTTATGTCTTTTTTGAGGTACGTTTATTCTGATCTTTTGTCTGTTTTTAGTTTTTGTTTTCTTTTGAGTTGTTTGAATTCCTTATCACATGCATGCTTTATAAATATTTTCTCCAGTTCCATAATATCTTTTTATTTTCTATTATTTCTTTTGCTGTGTAGAAGCTTTTTTATTAGATGTAATCTAACTCATCTATTCTTACTTCTATTGCCTGTACTTTGGAGGTTATATCCAAAAAATTGTTACCGTACTAATATCATGAAGCTTTCCTCTATGTTTTCTTCTGGCAGTTTTATAGTTTTGTCTTACATTTATGTCTCTCGAGTTTATTGTTATATATGGTATAACATAGGTTCCAGTTTCATTCTTCAAATGTGGATGTCCAGTTTTCCAAACACAGTTTATGGAAGAGACTGTCCTTTTTCTTCCTTCCTTCCTTCCTTCCTTCCTTCCTTCCTTCCTTCCTTCCTCTTTCCTTCCTTTTCTCTCTCTCTCCCCTTCCTTCCTTTCTTGTTCCTCCCTTTCCTTTCTTCCTCCTCTCCTTTCTTCTTTCTTCTTCTTCGTAGTCATCATTGTCATTGTTGTCGTAGTCGTCGTCTTCTTTTTCTTCTTTGGCAACACAGCAGATTGAAACTAGGGCCTTCACATGAACCTATATCCCCAGCCCTTTTTCATTTTGAGATAATCTTGCTAAGTCCATAAGTTGCCCAGACTGGGCTTGAACTCTTGATCCTTTTCCTTCACCTTCTAGGAATTAAAGGCATGTGCTAATGTGTTTGGGAATCCATTAACTCCCATATTGCCCTATGCTGGGCCTAGCACACAGTCTGGAACTATGCAGGCACTTAGAAAATGTTTTCTCAATGGAACACTCACATTTTTATTCTTAATACTTTGATTTATTCTTAATTTCTTTTATCCCTTTTACCCTTATATATGATATACATATACCATACATATTAATTGCTTTAGAAAAAGTTTTACTAGTAATTATTTAATGCAAGTTTATTCTATACTGTTTCTGCAGAGTCTACATTATTTCTCACTGGTTTGAATTTCTTAGATTTTTTTTATGGCTGACTGGACAAATGCCTCAGCTCTTGTAGGATGGCTACCAGTTCCACCTCCCACAGCTGTAAACCTATATAAAATAGTGCTTGTGGGGGTGTTTTTTGTGCAATGCTTTTTATTCATACATTCTTCTGATATGTGTTCCTGGTTTGTACCTTCAGAGCATGTTCGGTGATTAGTTGACTGCCTGAGATTATGAAGGACCGTTAATCCCTGAGAATTCAGGATAAACATTTACATACTAAAACAATTTTATAGTGGGTCAGTTTTCTTGAATTTTTGATTAATAATGCATCTTACATTGACCATTAAAAAATTAATTAACAGTTTACTGTCATAATTTGATCAGCTCAACAACTTGATTTATTCAGGAAAAATGTTCCCTCAGCCTCTGGATTCAGTGTCTCCTGAAATGTATCCAAATGTTACTGCATGACTAGAATGTAGCTTGTCTGTATTTTCATGCCTATAAGCAGGTTTAGCAGGTCTGAGAGTGACTGATTAGAAAATAGTCTTCCAACTCCTTAATGGCCTCATTGTGTGAGTCCCAGATGTGGGTCCTCGGCTCTTTTCTTTGATACTGATCCATGCCTGGAGATGAAAGCAAAGTCCTCACAGTTACCACTCTTCAACTTTGGGTCTTCACCCAACGCTCCATATCCTTTTTGTAGCATATAAAAGTAATCATCAACATTTGACTTCCACAGATTTTTTTTTAAGCACTATCTCTTAAGGTATGAACATTTCCAAGTCATGAATATCTAGAAATTTCAAAAATTGGCCTTTGATTTTTCAGTATTAGGCTGTACTTTTCTTACTCAATTTGATTTATAATATATTATGGAAAAACCTCTGGCTTTCTGTGTATTTCCATAAACATTATCTTTTCCTTGGCTTTCAATCCTACACTCCATTCTATTCTTATTCTCTATTGGGTGGGGGAGGCACAGTATGAGTCTAATCTTAGCTCTGCTTGTGCCAACTTAGCATTAAATCCTCCCAATGCCCCAGGATGCCAGGATGCATGAGAACTGGGCACCAATCACAGTCCTGGATAGAGGAGACACTGTGTGTAAAAGCTCACTGTAGTTATGATGGAGCACCCTGTTCCTTCCTTCATCCCCCTACTGCAGTCCCCCTTACTGACTCAGTCTGTAGCAGAAGATGCATAATTGACTCCACCTACACTGTGAGTCCCTCTATGCAATTCTTTTCTAAATTTTGGGCATCTAGGTGGCAGAGAAAACATGGTATCCTGCCCTGGAATGGAGTTCACATTGCAGAGAAGACAGAGTAAGGAGTGCATTGTAGATGATTTAAATTCAAATAGTGATGTGTTTTGAGAAGCAAAAGAAAGGTAATACATGGAGTGCCTTGGGGAGCAGGGGATGAGGTCTTTGCACAGGTTGCTCAGGGGAGGCTTTTCTGGGGAAAGGTGTTGGACAGATCCGGACGATGATGCACACCCTCTGCATGCTGGTGGAGGCATGCTCCAGGTGGAGAATGGAACTTGTGAAGGCCTTGGACGTGAAGTCACCTTGGTGCCTCCAAGGCACATTCAGGATGGAGAGGTGGCATTGGGTGACACGAGAGCAAAGGTGGCAAGGTTGTGATGGTGGACAGAGGCAGACAACACTGTGCAAGATGTAGAAGAGTTTTTATTCTTTGTGCAATGAGAAGCCACTGGAAGTATTTAAGAAGAAAATAGCAAGATGCGATTTATTTATTGAAAAGGTCACCCTAGGTATTGTGCAGGGAATATGTCTTTTGAGAATTAGTAGTGGAGGCAAGAGGAGGAGCTATGAGGCCATTGCAGATAAAAAATTAAAGGAGGGGGAGGAGGAAAGGGAAGGGGAGGGGGAGGGAGAGGGAGGCAAGACAGAGAAATTAAAAAGAAGAAGCAACTTTGGAAGATACACATGCTGGACATGACCAGCATGAAGTTATGTTTTGAAATTAGGACCAGCAAAACTTACTGATATATAGGTTGTATCCTATAAGGATTAAGGAAGGATATAAAGTGACCTTTAAGTTTTTGGCCTGAATAACTGATGGTATTGGCTGAGAGAGAAACAACCTAAGACTGGACTTTAGGAGTTAATTAAGGATTTGTACAGGTCACTTTTAGTAACTCATGTATATGAGTGGAATTCAGCAGAGCAGACAGTTGGGCATGAAAATTAGAAAGGTGATTAGGTCTGAAGGTATAAATCTAGAACTCAGTGGTGTATTACATGGATTAAGATCATGGGCAAGAATGAAGTTTCACCATAGGGAAGGTAGTGTGGATATTTGGTACCAGCATGAGTCTTTGTCATGGTTATTCATACAATGTAGAATATCAAATAATGTTCCTCATCTACACACATTGGCGCCTACACACCATTTCCAAGTTGTGACAAAAGTGTCTCCAAATATTTTCCAGTGACCTAGGCAGGGAAAATTTGTCCCCAGTTAGAACCACAGATGATAGACATGTTGAAAGATTGCAGCTAAAGAAGAAATGGTCTGAGCCCTGACCTTGTAGGAACCAAGAGGTAAAGAGGTCAAGGAACATGTTATTTTTAAAATTTTTTTTACTTTTTTTTTTTGATGGCAAGATGTGGTGGTCCTGTGAGAATTTCTATCTTCTTGGGAATATAGTATTTGTTGAGGGATCCTTGAAGTAGCCAGACTCTATTTTCCTAAACCATCAAACTCTAATTTGCATTTTAAGTTTCTTTTTTTATTTCTCAGCTATCTAACCTCTATATTAATGTGGCTTTCAGAATATGTAAGTATTTTCCTAAGAATCCTGCCTTGAGTTCTTCTTGGTTTTTATTCCCCTTTTGTCTCACTGGCAGTCTCAGAAATCTAGTGTTTCCTTGCTTCTCTTCTATTTCCTCTTCCACAAGACTCTGCCTCTGTCTTACCCTTTCCTGGGCAGGAGGTACTATTTTGCTGCACCTGCCATTGGTCTCCACTTGTCCTATTGTCTTTGTCCTTTAAAAGCACTAGTAAAGAGGGTGCTCTAAGTGCTCTTTATGATCAACTCTCTAGAAGATGTAGAGAAGGTGAAAAATCATTTGTTTCTCAACCTACATTTCTAGACACAGAGAAGAGGGGAAAGGATGGTCCAAGTGTCATGCCTTCAGTTGTGAAATGGCTTCGAAAATTCCTCAGACTCCCAGAACCCTTTTTTTTTTTACCCTGTCAAGCTTTTTATAACTCTCCTATTCTTGTCACTTGAGATCTTCAGCCTACATTCACTTCACAGGCACCTGGGGGTTGTCTCAAACACCCATCGAACTTGCTTCTGTTAAGGCCACTGCTGGTGATTCCTATGTGCGAAGCCTGATGGTTCCTGTTCAGGATTGCTCATGCATGTTTCCTGAAGCATGGTAAAATCCGGCTCCCTTGCTTTTCACATGCTCTTCTGTCTCTCCCATCATGCAGGCCCCTGCACACTCTTCCCACTCTCCTGAGTGTGAGAGTCGCCAGGGCTCCAGCAGTGGAGATTTCTCTTCATTTCTTTGTTTGCCCTGGGTGAGCCTGGTGAGTACCACAGCCATGCAGGGGCTCCTTTCAGCTCAGAGCACTCAAATATCTCTAAGACATATTTTCTGTTTTCTTATTGGACATTTGTTTCTACTTTGATGTCCCATAAACATCAAAAACTCAACACACCTTACATTAGAATTATCGTATTTCCCTAGAGTCCATCTTTCCTAAATTTAACATTAGATTAATGGCATCAATATGTATTTAGTCAAAAAAAATGAAATCTACTGAACTGATTCCATATGAGACAGAAAACACAGCAATATAACAATGAATACTGTGGCAAAGTTATTAATAAATTAGCTGAAAGTATGTCATACCAAGGTGGTTTTAGAAGTAAATTAATTTAACATTCTATGAAAATGTTACTTTCTTATTAAATTTTACTTAAATCCTATTAAAAAAGGAAGCCTCCAAAATCCTTTTAAAAAAGAAAAGTAGTTCTAATGTACAGTGATACCAAAACTTCACAGAATAGTTCCAGAGCAGATAATTAGTTCAAAACTAGATAATTATTGGAAATACTACAAAATCTTCAAGTAAATACTAAAGTAGTAGTACATGAAATGGAAAAAAATCATTGTTTAATTATATATATATATATATATATATATATATATATATATATATATATATCATTTATTTCCTGAATTGTGCAGAAAAAAAATTTAAAAGGGACAAATCAATGTTTGTAGTAATACATAATATAAGTTATAAGAAAAACATTATATAACATTTACAGAAGCTAGCATAGGAGACTTTTTGAATAAAAGTTAGCATTTATTTTGATGGTTAAAACCACTGGTGAGGAAAGAACTTACACTTTCCTTAAGCCATCATTAGGCTTAGTGATAAAATGCCAAAACCTTTTCTTTCTTTTCTTCCTTGCTCCCTCTTTTTTTGTCTTTTTTATTTTCATCCTCTCTCTTCTCTCTCTCTCTCTTTCTCTTGCTTTCTCTCTCTCTCCTTTTTATTGCAGTATTAGGGCTTGACCCCAGAGCCTTCACATTGAACTAAATCCCCAGCCTTTTAAAATGTTTTATAATTCTGAAACAGGATTTTCCAAAATCAGCCTGGTTGGGCTTAAACTCACAGTGCTCCTGCCCAGCTTTCAGAAACATGCACCACGAGGCCTCACAAAAATACCAAAATATTTCTACTAAAGTCTAGAACAAAACAAGGATGTTAACTTTTAAAATTATTCAAATTGTTATTGATGTGGTATTTTTAAAAGTTGTTCTTGTAGAAGTAGAGAGTAGGGTGGTAGTTACCAGAAGCTGAGAATTTTGGAGAGGTGGCTGGGGAGGCCTTGGTCAAAGGATACAACATTTCAGTGAGATACGAGGAATAAGTTCAAGAGATCTACTGTATGATATACATGGTGATTATAATTAATTATATATTTTTGGATAATGCTAACAGAGTAGATGTAAAATTCTCACCACAAAATAACTATGTAAGGTGATACATTTTAATTAACTAGATTTAATCACTATGTATATATATTTTTCAAAACATAGTCTTTTGTTTGTTTTTTTGAGACAAGGTGTCACTATGTAGTCTAAACTGGTCTCATGTAGCTCAGGCTACCCTTGAAGTTGCAGTGATCCACCTGTCTCCCAGGTACCAGGATTATAGGCACGTATCACCATGCCCAGACTTCAAAATATAATCTTATATATGGTATGCACATAAAATTTTACCTGTCGATGTAAGAAAAATTGTTATTGAAAAAACAGCAATGGTGTAAAACCAGAAAAATAAATAAAAAGTATAAGTAGTAAAAGAATTATTGGTGCTCTCTGCAGATTTCATGGTTAATAACCAAAACCTATTATAAGTAAGAGAATTCAGTAAGATTAAAAATATATGGGACATAGCTGCATTATATATAAATAATAGTGAGAAAATATAGTAAATATAACAGACATAACTATACCATTTACAGTAACAAAACAAGTAAAACAAAACAAGAAGGTAAAATATCTATAAATGAATTTAAAACTAAATGTAAAAGTTATAGAAAGAAAGCTTTAGAAGAAAACTTTATGTAATCCTCTAGTAAATCTACCTGAATTGTCTTGTAAATTCAATGTGATCTTTTCCCCCTGGGAAACCAAGATACCTAGTCTTCTCTTAAAGAGAAAAAATAAGGAAAAACAATCTGGTGTCTGGGCCCCTTGCACATGTCACTATTGCTTTGCAAGCATTTTCTTTCACTTTTGCATTACTGTATCCAGGTTCACTGTGGACTTCCCAGTCTTGGTTCTGGACCCAGCCATTTGTCCAAGGAAGGGAAGAATGCTATTTGGAAACAAAACCGACGTAGAGATGTGTTCATTATCTTGGGGACATTAGTACTCCCTGGGCTTCTCAGTGGACATATGTACACATACAGAGCTATGACTATGTATAATTCATTAATTACAGATAATTAACCAATTCTCTCTTTCTCTCTCCCTCTTTCTGTATCTCCCTCTTCCTCTCTTTCTCTCTGTCTTAGAAATCATGAGTTCACACTAATATCTCTAATTCTAATCTAACACTCTGGGATATGTTCTAATTTTATATCTTTTTATATTTTTAATCTTTTGGCTATATATATATATATATATATATATATATATATATATTGATCTACCCCTCTACCTAGTTATTTTTCCATTCTACCACCCCATTTGCCCATCTGCACCCTAACACAGATGCCCTTCTTGTCACTCTGGTGAATCCTCAGCATTACAGGCACGGCTTCCCCGCCATGCAGTTGCCCTCTCCACTCTTGCAGGCTCTGACACACCTCTCTAGATTGCCACATCCTCTCACTGCAGGGAGTGATATCTGTGATGGGCTTCACTTGGTGGCTTCAGCTCTATCACTGAGGAAGACAACAAGAAAGAAACCACATTAGGTTGCCCTCCCCCAAGCCCTCACCACGTGTGTGCTTATTTTCCTACTTCCAGACCAAGCTTTGGAGGACTGCAAAACCAAGCAGCGAAGCTATTTCATGGAGAGGAACCAGGAACCATCACCAATTGTAAGATAGACCCTATTAAGCAAAATATTCTCATGAGCCATTTTACTATGCACGGATGATTTAAATACTGAGAATCGTGTCAGATTTGTTTTTGCAAAAAGCAACAGTTATTTGTTCTTTTCTTTAAAAGTACAATTACACAGATATATGAATAGATTCAATCAAATATGGTAAGGGTCTAAATTCTTATGAAAAAATCTACCTATGTATGTAAGCTTTACATATCCATGTTATAGGTATAGAGAGTAAAGAAAAAATTTGTTCATTACTAGAAGTCTTAAAGCAGTTACCTAAGGCTGGATATTTAGCTCAGTGGCTCAAGCGCTTGCCTGCTATGTACAAGGTTGTGAGTTCAATCCCCGATACCAAAAAACAAAATAAAAACCTAAAAACAAAAAAACAATTACCTAAATTGACCTCAGATTTCTGTACCCTTATTCTAAGCTTTACATATCCATGTTATTGGTATAGAGGGTAAAGAAAAGTACTTTTCATAACTGGAAGTTTTAAAACAGTTACCTAAATTGACCTTAGGTTTCTGAATTCTTTTTCTATAAAACAGCAACTCTAACCAGGACATGGTGGTACATACCTACAACCTTGGCCTTCTGCAGGCTGAGGCAAGAGCATTGCAAGTTTGCACTCAGCTTGAGCAACTTACTGACTAAGGGGACCCAGTCTCAAAATAAAAGATGGAAAGGTGCTGGGGATGTAGCTCAAAGGGCCTAGGTTCAATCTCTAGTACCACAAAAGCAAAAAAGCAAAACAACAACAACAACAACATCCAGGCACGTGGAGAGCACCACTGAAACCAAGACTAAATGTTTTTGTTGAACCAGTAGTAGACTGGTACATAGGATTATGAAATTTTCCTGCGAAATAGGAAGCAGTTGATAATTTTCACATAAGCATTAAAGAATCACCACATTGCCTGGAAGAGAATTTCTGTCAAAAAAAAAAAAAAAGGTCAGCTTTAAATGTTGCTGTCATAACAGCCGGTCATGTGGAGCCAAAGGGAATTTTTTTTTAAAAAAAAGAGAAAAGAGAAGGCGTTTGTGATTAAAAACTATTGTGTATGCCTAGGAGAAAAATTTTAGTGTCATGGAAGAAGGCTCCAGTGCAGTAATGAAGACTTTTATTAAGTAAATCTTAGTGGAAGGAGACATTTTTACATTTTAGGTCTGTTTAAAGTCTGATTAAATGAGGCATAAAACTGACTGGGATTGCAAGCGTTGACAAGGTCACATTTGGATGTCCTGAAATGAACTAAATGAACTGCCTCCCCCACCCCTTAGGATGGTTATTCATTGATTTAAACATCTTGCTGTTTCTTATTTAATATCTCCTATATTTGCCTTTGTAGGGAGGAGGTAATTTCTTTTTGAAAATTTAAGGTTGTACCCCCTCAGCACAAACTGGGTACAATACAGAGGAGATATACTATTTTATTTCCAGTTCTTTCTCACTGTCTCTCATGTCCCTGTCTCTGTCTTTCTGTCTGTCTCTCTCTTTCCATATGTGCATGCACGCACGCACATGCAGGTGCATGTGCATGTGTGTGTGTGTGTGTGTGTGTGTTTTACTGTGCAGTGTAGCTCCTTCAACATATTTCTGCAGTAGATACTATCCATGTATTTTGGAAGAGGAAAGTACTCTGAGGTTATGGTCCTTGGTCAGTGAAGGACTACACTTTCTCAGTCAATGGCTAATACTTTGTTTATTCTAATGGTCTCTGACGCATTTCAGAGGGCAGAGGATGTTTTGCTATGAGGACTTTCTAGTGGATTGCCTTTATCCTCATGTCCAAAAATTATTGTAGATCACTGAATACTTGGCACTATATTGCACTCAGATATTGTGCATTATGGGTTGGATAAGACCTTAGTATAAAAATATCTATATTTTTTGATAGTTCTTCTGTAAATACTCAGGAGGAATGTATTTGGGTCACAGGTAGGGCCCATTAGAGAGCAGAGAATTACTACAATATGCTGGGTTTCCACCTCTGTTCTCATGTAATTGTCTATTCATCTGACTACTTTTTCATCTTTAATAGATTTTTTACAATATTAGAAGAAAAAATTGTGTCTTTTCAGGGGCACAACTGACATGCTTCACAGTGATCATGATCCTACTGGACACATTTGCCAACGATGAAATTCACAGAGCATTTGGTGGTGGATTGAGGTCCTTTCACAGGCACAGTGTGATGTTCATGAGGGCTAACTTTTACAGGCTTAGCTCCATGCCTCCACACAGTTCCTGCAGAATGCAGTGATTTTTAATGATTTGTGTAGCCTTGCTTACTGCAATGAGTTGCAATGACCATTTCTTTAAGAAGAATATGAAGATATATATTTGTACATGCCAGATAGATGGAACTTGTTAATTTATTATATGATATGTTCTTTGTGTTATATGCTTCATACCAAATTATGGTTTGAATGTGTTTGGGCCTTGTGCAAGTATTAACTGGATTGATATAAGCTTATCTCACACATTAGAGAAAAATCAATATGAAAGAAATTAAGAAACTCAGTAAGATCATAATATTCCTTTACAATAAACATTCTGCACTAGTTGTCTCATTTTGTGTTACCCTCATCTGTGAAATTAGGTAACCCTTGTAGCATAACTTATCAATATTAACAATTATTTGTTGCTCGTGTCACTCAATTTCTACTTTATACCTGACTGTTCACTATAGCTTTTTAAAAAAATAGACTTAGGAATTGATTAATTAAATACAAAATGCTAGATCAACTTACAACTACTTTCAACCTTATCCACTCAAATCCATCTTCTGGCTTCTCTGCAAAGTTCCACTTTCATAGTGAGGTGGGCTGTCACATTAATTATGGTTAGATCCACTACAACTACTCTTTATTAAGGTTACAGAGAAATTTGGATGATAAGATGCTCTATTTCACGGCCACTCATCACGTTTCCTGACAAATGCTAACAATAGTTCACTACGCAGTTTCTTTACTGAAGCCACCCAGCTCCTTGTCAACGGGGAAAGGTGTCAGAAGAATGTACCTAATATTGCTCACCACCATATTTAGTAAATGAATCAGAGTGCCAGGCTATAGATTACTTTGACTTGTGCTTCTATTTGTAGCTACTAGTACACCAGCTTGCCCAACCATTCCTGTTAGATTTCCTTTTAAAGAAGTCCAATATAAAAGGGGAAAATGAAATAATCAGGAGAAAAAAAATCTTCTCATACCAGCAAGTGAATTTTTCTGCTTAATCAATTACTATTAGACAAATTCATTTTTGGTAGCAAGGTATGTTCCTTTTCTCTTGTAAATGTTATAACATCAATTCTAAGAGAAGTTAATTCTTACAATACTAAGAGGATATTTATATTGGTGAAATGCATGTATAGAACTGTTCTTTTCTCTAAATTAGTTCACATTTCCTTTCACATAAAGAAGCCATACACTGGAAAAATATAACTAATATTTTAGCAGTTTTTTGGGAGCCACTTTACTAAAATTCTAGGAAGTTATACCAAAAAGGGCTGAAATTCAAATTTATGATCAGTCCCACTAGCTTAAAGTCAGTAACATACTAAAATAGTTAAATCAAATGTGTATTTGTTATCTTATTTCTGAAAATTTCTTGACAAAACTGGATAACTCCTGTGGAGAAGATGTTAATTTTTAAAATGATAATCCCACCATTCTTTTTTTCTACAAAAGCAATGTTTAGCTTGATTTTTCTTTCTGCCATTTTCCTTGTTCTAGTTTGTATGCCACACTGTCATTGTCATTTTTATTCTGTTGATGAAATGTAATACATTCTGCCTTAGGAGGACAAAAATAATAAAAAAGAAAAGAAAAGCTCAGAAATAATCTGTGAATATAAATTTTTTCCATTCTTTACAAAGTATTTTCTTTGTGTTGAAAATACAGCAAAAATAATCTTTGGACTGGATTATGTGGTATAAACTGGTTTACTAACAGTATAACATCAATTTAACTACAATGGAATTCAAATTGGCTATTAAGTTATGCTCGTGTAGACAGTGGCAATATGTTAGACAACTGTGAAAAGAATAGGAAGCGCCGCCGACAATCTGTGGCCCCAAACAGGCCAATTCCATATGCTCTCAACGCCTGACAGCTTTGCAGCCCGAGTCCCTACTCCTCTCAGTGACACCCATATGGCACCACAGATTGAAAGCTTGCCTTTCCTAAGACAATCACATTCTCTTTGAGTTCTACAGCTATAAATGTTTGTGAACAGTGATTTTTTCATTTTATTGAGAAAATAAGTATATGGATACTAATTATTTTACTTTTTTCAAAAAAGACATTTGTGAATCCTGATAGCCTTATATTAATTTTGCAGAGAAGAATTAGATGCATGCATTTTAATTTAATATCAAGTGGACCAACCTTCTCATCTATGCCCCTATGTTTTGGGCAGTATCAAGTGGTAGGGGTTTAAGTTTGAAAAGGTATCACTCTTAAACATCTTATAAAATGTCATATATAAAATGAACTAAGGATTTTTTCTGGGAATGATAATTGTTTTTAATATTGTTGGAGGCTGTGCTTACTTATATTGTTGCAAATTTTAGGCTCTATACATTCATTTCTTTGCTCACTGAGCATTTCTTTCAGATCCTTGCAACACTGGATGTCAGCTGCTCTATGCGCAGAAGTGGTCATTATTTTCATTTCAGCAGAGAGAGACTAACTAACTAAAATGAGGAAAGCAAAGGATATTTTCAACAAGGAGGATGTTCTTTCTCAGTAAGAGGTAAATACTATGTGATGGTAGATTTCAAAGTAATGTGAGTTTTTCTGTTACTAAAAAAATCATTTAAAGAAATTTCTCACTTTCAACAGTTTTGTTTTTTTAAAAAGCCAAAACACTGATATGCTGATGAATATTTACAATTTATGAAAGAAAAGGAATAAAATCCTAGACATGATCAGCACTAACCAAATTTGGTAAACTAAAAATACATGTAAATGATGGTAAAGGGAAAAAACCCCCCTCAGATTATTGTATTTCAAGACTCAGAAAAAAGAAAAATAAATATTAGCATATTTTTTCAATTAAATTTCCTGAGTTAAGAATTTATTTTGCATTTTATTCTCTCTATGAGAATTTAACCTGATCTGGATTTGAAATTACTTGTAACAGCTTCTTTAGTGAAAGTTTAAGAGATAGCAAAAACAGCACTTTCTTCCTCTCTCTCTCTCTCTCTCTCTCAGCACTGAACCCAAGGCCTTTGCATCTCTCTCTCTCTCTCTCTCTCTCTCTCTCTCTTTTTTCTGAGAGAAAGAGAGGGTCTTGCTTAATCACTAAATTGCCCAAGCTGGGCTTGAACTTGTGATTCTCTTGCCTTAACATCTGTTATGGATTAAAAATCGGTGGTCAACTTATTACCAATTGAACTAAATAAGCATGGTGCTGAATGTAGATGGTTCACTTGAGGAAAGTTGCCAGCATAAATAGAGACTTGGAGCCAGGGATTTAGCTCAGTGGCATAAGCGCCTGCCTGGCGAGCACGAGGTTGTGAGCTTCATCCCTGGTACCGGGGGAAAAAAAAAGAGAGAGAGAGAGAGACTTGGAGAAGAAGAGTGAGGCATTGTGGGTTTCTCTGTGTTGCTGTTTGAGCTGTTGGTTCTCCTGGAGGAGCTCATCATGATTAGCTTCCCCAGTGTGAGTTCCACCATTGTCATCAGAGGAGCTCGGAACCTTGTTGGTGAGAGTGGCTGTGGTACACTTTGAGGGAGCTCTGGTCCTTACACCAAGCATTGCTTCCTGGCTCCTGAAGGGAAGATGTGTGCCATTTAATCTCCAGGAGAAACTCGTCACTCTGACTTTCTGGCATGTATTTGACTGTTCTTATTGTTGGAGGAGCTCGGGAGCTCCATGTTGCTGAGGATGGCTGTGGTGCTTTTCAGGGCAGCCCTGGTGTTTGTTTTGAGTGTGACTTCTTGGGTACAGTGTAGGACCCCCAACCTACCAGCACAGCTCTCTCACTGGCTGTCACAGATTTTCTAGCTTCCACCGCTGACCTTTGGGCCTTCCCAGTGCAGGTCCATAAAACAGACTGGCGTGAGTCTTTCTCGTGGCTCCAGGTCTCCAGATAGACTTGTGGGAGGCATTGTCATGGGCTCTAGGTCTTCATCTGGACTCATGCAGGACATTGCTGTGGGATCTAGGCCTTTGGCTGAATATTTTGTCTTCAGTGCTGTGGACAGATTTCCTGCACTATCTTGTACTTTACTCTGGGTAATCATCATAAAATAATAGTATAAATTCTGTGTCCTGATTCTAATTGTTCTCCTCACAACCCCTGACTACAACAGTGCCCTATTGTGCTAGGATTACAGACCTGTGCCACTACAGTAAGTTTATAAGCCTTTCTCTTTATTCTGCTTCCTCCTTGCAGGAGTCTAAGAAGCATCTCTGTGCCTTGCTCTTTCACCCTCAACCTCTTACCCCATCGGGTGTGGTTTAATGATCCTTGGTTTTTCTCTTTTTTTTAGTTCCTGAAAAACCTACAGGGATGTTCTAGCATAGGACCACTCCATTACCTGCTTCTGCATTTTCCAGTTTCTAGGTCTCCAGTGCATCATGATCCCAGATGTCTGGTGTCTCCCTTATGATTAGTACAAATGTCTTGGTTACTTTTCTCTCATTGCTGGGACAAAATACCTGACACCCAAAATGAAGGAGAGAAAAATTTATTCAGCTCACTGTTTGTGGAGGTTTTAGTTCATAATCAGTTAGCTCCAAGGCAGGGTGGCATGGCACTTGGGCAACACTTCAAGGCAGCAGCCAGTAAAAGCAGCAGAAGCATAAAGGGTGGAGGTAGTGGAGAACAAGCCTCTTTTCCACCTTTATATTGTACACAGGCCACTCTCCCTGCAGGGCTAGTGCAGCACACACAAAATCTCCTTGCCCTCCTCTTGCATAGGATGAGGACATTTACAAAGTAAGGACCATGGCTCCCTGCTAAGCCTCTTAGTTAAAATTCAAAACTCAAGTTCACACAATGTATCAACCATAGCAAGAAGTGAGGGAAAAGACAGGAGGTGGGGCACAGACCAGGTGGGTGCTCCATCTCTGCTGATATTTTCCTTATAACAATACATGTTGCTAAATTTCTGCCTTCTGGGGAGTTGAGGCCAGAGGATGGTAAGTTCAAACTCAGTTTAGACAACTAACTAGTTATCTAGGGAGAATCTGTCTCAAATGAAAAATAAACAAGAGACAGACAATCCCCAATACTGAAAAAATTTAAGTTTAAAATATTCAATTACAGAAAAATACAGAGCTTTATACTGAATCATATAATCTTAGTGAAAACTGAATACAGCAATGACATAAAGGTGGGTTAGAATTTATAATAAAAGGATTTGGGACTCCAATGGTCTATCAGTTGTCTATTAAAATATATGAATACTCTTATAGAGAAATTGTTCTAGGGACCAAGCTAATGTTAACAATCCTATCTCACATCTTTTTGGTAAATATCTGCAAATGCTGTTGTGTGTGCTCCTGAATGAAATGGCCAAGATTTATCGCTTTAGAGCCAAGAAACTCCCAGACCCTATCACAAAATTCAACTTGGATATCATTCCATGTTTTTGGTTTGTTTCAAAGTTAATCACGACTTTTCTTAAAAATCACTACTTATCATGAAAACATACCCTCAGTCCTGACTATTTGCATGCACCATCTATTTTCACCTTACAGCAGACTAATTAAAACCTGATCACACCTCCCTCAGGTATGAAAAGCTGTGAACAACTATGCCCGATATGATTTGTGAAACACAGTGTAAAACTTGCACGGAATCATTTGTTCCAACCTCTGCTGCCTGCAAAGAGCTCTTACATGCATCACCTAAATGACAGGTAACTTCTCATTTTTTCTTAAAAGTAATTAGTCTTATAAAGCCATAAGACCATAACAGTGTTGGTACACTGCCTGTGGCTCTTCTTGATGAGCTGGCGACACCATGCTTTTTAATAAACCTGGAATTTGCCATCATTGTCCCATCAACTCAAAAAGAGCAGAATTATCTTCTCCTCAAGGGCATTCACAAGTGTGATGCACACTGAAGCACTTGTTACGTGAGCTAATGAACTGGGAGAGGAGAAACACCATCAACCGGAGACCTGAGGCAAGCAAAGTTTCTTCCCACATCAAAAAAAATCTTCAGAAATAATGTGTTTGATCTACAGAAAGTGTGCTTCATTCATCTCCAGTTAGTTAAGTAAAATGCTCTTGCATGAGTGTCCATGGCAAATGCACAGGCAAGAACAGATGGAGGCAGAGGGGAATGGCCTTGTGTGTAGTCCTGGTATTTTAGAATGGCCATGAAACAGAGCAGAACGTGCAGCTCCACAGTCTCCAAGACTCTGTGTCTCCCCAAGACTCTTACTTTTGACACCCCACTCACCCATCCAAGGGAGTAGAGATGAAAAAGGCACCTACAAATGAAATCTCAAGGTATGGCTTAGTTTTTATTTTTCATTTCATGTAAAAGGATTTAGAGAAGCCCATATAACCCAGTCTTTTCTCAATACCCAGGAGATTTAGGCAAAAAACCATATATTTTATTTAAATTTCTGCTATGAAATGCTTAGATAAATCTCAGACAAGAAATCAGCCCAAGATCTATTTGCTGGAGGCCTGTCTAGGTTAGCTTAGCTTACAGTTTCTCATTTCAATATGAAAACCTTCATTGCAACTACTTCTCTTTGAACTCTGAGAATAGAAAATCCTGAAAATTTGACAGTTAGTGGCATTTATGAAACATTCTATTACTGGTGGCAGAATATGGGAAAACATGGGGATAAAAAGCTGAATCTATAATGTACACACATATACTATATATGTACATAGATATTTATATCATTATATATTTAACAGCAGTGAAGGACAGAAATGGCAGAGCACTGGGACTGGAGAGGTCTCAGAGAACATTTACTACATGAGATTTTCCACTAAGATTTAATCCTAAATTTTATCTCTTAGTTACAATTCCATTCTTAATTAAGATAGTAGATGCATATACATTGTCTCCCTCTGTAGCTCCCTCTACCTGTTTCTCCTTTGCCCTGGTATTGCCCTCAGTGGAGAACCCCCACCCGTCTGTAGTCCCTCTTGTTGCTGTCTTTAATGTCTCTGTCTTCTGAACTCTCCTTCCAGCAGCTCCCTACAGGCCTGCTCAAGTCATCCATTTATTGGCTGCTCCTGAGATGCCTCAGCCTCTGCCCACTGCTGTAACTCTTCTTGCCCTTTCAATTCCAGCTCCAAGGCCCTGTCTTGGCACCTCAGAGTCTTAGCAGCTTCCTCTTTCAAACTCCCTGAACCTAACTCTTGCCTGGCCCTCCCCCACATCTGGGAGGGCAGGTCTCTCTCTCCCCAAGATGAATGCAACAAACATTTGCAAGCTTGCAGTATTCTGATTTCAAGAGAATATTGCATATCTTGCATCATTGTATATCTTGCATCATTGTAGCTACCCATTTTACACATGAGGAAACTCAGGTCATAGACCATGTAAGTGACCTGAGGAGGCTAAGTATCTTATCAACAGACTCCGTTTCCTAAAGAGCAGTTCAAACCTGCAAGCTACCCACGAATGTGAGGCCTGCAGCTTGCTCCTTTCTGTCGCCCCCAAGCACTGGTAGCTGGTAATAAGGATTTATTGGTTTGAATTCTGGCAGAAGGTGGATAATAAAGAGGTGAGTAAATGGAAGGTCATTGCTCAGTCTCATGCCACAGGTTATGAGGAGAGCCTCATGCAGCCAGCTGGTGACCTCCTCCCACCACCCCAAACACACCTGCCTTAGGGAGGTGAAGTTCCAGGAGTCAGGAACAACTGTATCTTTTTACAACTCTGTTTCTTAAATGAATTGGGACATAAATGTATACTACAGCAGCGAGATCCAGGAAAATCCATGTGTGAGTTGTTCTTTCAAAAAATTACAGGTACTCTTCAGAATTGATCAGGATCAAATACATATACTTTAATGAACTAGAAATGGATTTGTGACAAACTCTGTAAATTAAAAGTTTTCACTAGTTCTGTAATCCACTTGTTTCATAATTCCTCTTGAAAGAATATTTTCCCATATGTCACCAACTCTTTAACTTTCCATGTAGTTGTTTAATATATTATAAAGTGAGAAATAATAAGTGTCACATGAAAAACTCATATTTTACAGAACTTAAGAAGCCTTGGCTGGAGAAAATCAGAAATGAGAAAGGAAGAGAAAGTACACAGATCTTGACCCTGGAAAGAGGCCCTGTTCTGCTGATCAAAGGTTCTGAATTGTCTCAACACACAGAGCCTAAGACTGCAGACCCAGACATACAGGAGTAGGTGACAAACCATCCTTGATTAGCACTGGAAGTCTTGTGTTCTAGGAAGCTTTTTAGTACCATGCAAACTGGGACAGCTGGTCACTCTATTAAACATGGACCACAAGAGCATGAAAACTGGTGAAGATTTTCACTATTCACTGGTTTACCAACCATCACTTAGAGTCCTCGCTCTGAACATGGAAAGGTTAAAATCTACACCAGCTTAGAGAAAAGACTCTTGCAGTTCTATCAATACATCTGGAATGCTGCTCATGAAATTCAATCTTTCCCTCTCCTACTCATGGCTGTGTGTTGTTCGGAAAGTATGCATGAACTGAAAAGTATGTGACACGTGCCCACGTCCATACCCTTGGCACTTAGAGTCCAAGGTTAATACTATTTGCCTTAGTCTGGGGTCATGAAAACGTTATAGATCACAGAATCAATAGCTACGGGCCCACTACGACAGGGTGGTCTCATCCTGAGGAGGCACCAGAGGTCCTGCTTCAGATTTTTGGTGCAAAGGTTACCTGATAACTAACAGACTCAGGACTTTCCCTTTTCCATATTTTTTTTTAAATTTTGCTTTTCTTTGAATAAAAATATATTTTATATACAAAAATATATAGATTAGCATATGTATTTAAAACAAAAGTATATGCTTAGGGCCGGAGGTTTAGCTCAGCGGCATAAGCACCTGGCTAGCAAGCACGAGGTCATGAGTTTGATCTCCGGTACCCCCCAAAAAGGTATATGCTTAGAACTGACAGCAGATAAAGATGAAGAATCCTCCAGCTGTCAGTCTTTATTAAAGCAAATTTCTACTCTTTTTGTCTTTCCAAATACTATATTTTCAATTACATTTTTAAATTAAAAAAAGATGCTTGCCACTTTCTATTCTTCAATACTAAATGTTTTATATCCTTAAGCAAGTCTTGATATTTAATACCACATATACTATAATGCTATTTAATAAAGTTTAAAATGCTCAAGACATTTTACTAAATACAGTAAGATAGATATATCTAATACATATATATTCCTATGTATATGTATGTGTATATCTACCAACACACACACACATACAGACATAAACACACATACACACAGACAAACACACACACGTATGGACCACACAGAACAGAGGTTGCCTCTGGGACAAAGTTGGACACTGAGTTCTGGGAAGGGTTGGAAGCATAATCACTCTCCCCTCCTGCAGCCTTTCACACTTACACTCATTCTGACCATTTTCTTTTTTTTCCTCCTCTGCCATTTACCCCTCTTCTCTAACAGCATTAGGCATCTGGCAGGTAACCAGGCCAAATGATTAAGGGTGAGGCCTTTCAAGCTGCACAGCTTAGACTGCAATCTTTGATCTGCCATTTTGTGCTGGTAAGACCAAGACAGTCAGATTCTTCAAGCTATGTGTCTCATCTTCCACAGGGGAAAATGAAACAGTAACAGTACCTCCTTCATAGGTTGTAACTAGTGCTAAACTGATGAGCACAGTGCTTGTCCCTTAACAGTGACTGACATGCACTCTTGAGGAACTGTGGTCTCACTGATGGCCTCGGGAAAACTGGGCTAGAATTGCTGATTTATCTTGAATGAGTGTGAGCTGCACAAATCAGACTGCACTTTAACTGAGAGCAAGAAAAAGATCGTTGTTCTTACCCTTAAGTACTCAGAGGCTGGTTGAGTCATTTAACATTACCAGTATGTATTTATTTGCACACATTTGGTTGTTAAATCTTGGGGCTGATTCTGGGCCCTGTGCAGTCAGCAAGAGTATAATGCTCAGGAACACAGACTTGGGCCAGCCAGCCTGCCTCTGCATCCGGATGTCACTGATTCCATTGTGTGACCTTGGGCAAGTCGCTTAGCATCTCTGAGCCTTACTGTGACCTTTTGTGAAGGACAATAAGACCTCCCACCTCATGCAAGAGTGAGCACAAAGTGATAAACCACATAAGCCAAGCACAAGTATCTGGTATGGGCTAAGTACTATGAAGATACAGCCAATATTTTTCACTACAATCTAGATATTTGATACTTGTTTTTGAAAAAATGATGAATTCTTACATTTTGAAGATAATATTTTTCAGTATGCTGAACTATCTTTAATCACTATATTTGCAAAAAAAATCTCTCATAATCAAAACAGGTAGTGTGAACTATGTTAAAAATTTGAAAATCATTTTACTGAAAAAGTTCCAGTCATTTGGCTAAAATATGTCCAAGTCTAGGTTAAAATGGTATTTCAGAAAAGAAAGTGTATTATTTGGTAATAGGTTTTACATTAGCTTCAGTCTTGGGGAAACCAGAATATTAACATATACAAGGGTGATTGAAAAATAAGGTGAATGTCATATATATATATATATATATTTTTTTTTTTTAATTTATTCACAGTTTCTAGCACCGTGCAATTCTGGTTTTACCCCAAAGTCAAAGTAACTATAAAAGGTAAATAATTTGAGTCAGTTCAGGATATCAAGGCAACCAGGATAGTGTGACTAAAGATACAAAAGACTTCCAGAGCTGCTTCACAGAGTGTCAAGAAGAGTAGGATAAGTGTGTTTAAAGGGAGGGTATGAATGTTGGGGAGGATTAAAGGTGATGTGTAGTAATTTTAATAAAAGTAAACATTTATTCTGTTTTTGGATCGCATTCCATATTAGCATGGTGATGGGAGTCAGAAAAATACATACTTAGGAAGCTCTTTCCTATAATAATAGTAAAGTCATAGCATCTTGATGTGCTGCCTTAAAAGTTTCAAATGCTTTGCATGACATCACTTTTTACTTTTTTTGTTTTGTTTTGTGTCTCTGATATGAACCGGAAAAACGTCCCTTTGAAGCATAAGATAGTCCTTGCTCTAAATCATCCCTTAAAAGCAAAGATAAAGAAAGAAATTCAAAATAAGAATCCCTTAAAAGCAAAGGTAAAGAGAGAAATTTAAAATAAGAATAGAAAATACCCATCAGTTTCATGAGAACAGTGGGTGAATGGGACCCTATTTCGATGATAAACTACTAAACAAAAGCATTTACAGACTTTTTTTTTTTCCTTCTTTCATAGCTAAAGTTTTTCCAAATAGATTTCTGGTAATCTTTGAACAGCTGAAAGCACCAAACATGTTCTTAGGGATGAAAATTGATTAGTACTGATGGGAAACCAGTTATACTGATATTTTAAAGGAAAATTTCTTATTGTAAAAATTAAATATCTTCCAATCAAATACATTTTTTTTGAGTGGAAAGGAAATTATCTTGAACATTTTAGGTTTAGATCATTAACTACCTTTCTAATTATCCACCTGCCTACTTATCCTCTCTCTACCTGTCTGGCTGGCTGGCTATTTGTTAGTCTTTTGAATATCTCCTCATCCCAGGTCTTGTGTCATGTACAGGTATAACTATTTTAACCTATATTTTGGTTTCTTTGACTGTATAATACAGTAGGTGACTACATAATCTTCCAGAAAATCTACCACTGAGTTCTCCCACAAGCTTCTACCCCACATGTAGATTCTAGGTGACATTTATAGAGCCATTGCCACTGCCAAGTGGATGCCATGCCTTGTGTCACACAAAATCTTACTGAGGTAGGTGGCCTTATTCCTGCATCACTCTCTAAGGTATAAAGTGCACCTTGCCCAATGTCCTGTGTCAATGTGAGGCTGCAGGGACAGTCCCATGACTCTGGAGAATAATAAGTCTTAGTGCAGATGAGCGTTGGGGAAAGGGAAGGCAAAGTGAAGACCACTGAAGATTTAGAATACAGCTGATCAGGGAAAGAGTGTCATTAGTAGGGACAACAAAGGTGACAGGGACTGTTAGTGAGCAGTGGTAACTCTGCTTCATTAAAATCCTAGGATACTCATTACAGGCCAGGCACTGTGTAACTCCTATTCTAGTGAACCTCTTCATTTATTTCTTTCACCAGTTCTAAGAGGAAAATAAAGATTTTGGTCACAGGCATGTTGCTTTTGAAATGGTCCTGAGACAAGCCAGGAAAAACGGCCAGCAATGAGGAAGACAAGGTCTGAACAGCAATAAAACAGCAGTCTTTCAAATCCATGCTCAGAATGGGGTGCGGGAGAGAACAAGAAGGAAGGGACAGGCAAAGATGCTCAGCTATGAGGGGCCAGCTCAGACACCTACACGGGTAGAAGGCCTGAGCAGAGTTGCCATCAGGGTCAAAGGAAAGAGAAATAATGAAGGAAAGAGAGAGCAGATCTGATGAAACCAAAGTCTTAGCTCTCCAGGAGAGTCACATTAAAATTGCAACAGGGAAGGAAAATAGTGGGAATATCTTTAGGCTTAGAATTCCCATTTCTGGATGCAGAGAAAGAATATTGTAAGGTAGGGAGGGAGGAAGCAGAGGAGAAGGAGAGCAGACCTTAGGGAGTTTGAGGGCCATGTATCTGTAAAAGTAATTGTCCTTGGTTGTGGAGGTTACAAATAACAGTATGTCTCTGTAGTGTATTTCCAGGAATTGGGGAAAATCATCTATGGCTGGAAAAGGAAGTTACATAGATTTGAAATCACTGAGTTACAAGAACATGTGAAAAGAGGGTAGCTGTTCAATGCTCTGCCTCTCATATATGTGCATTAACACATTTCAAGGTCAAATTTATGATGAAAGTAAAACCAGAATCAAGACATAGTCCTGGAACATGGTCAGAAAGGTATATTTCATCACATTTTTCTTTAGCGATACTCTTTGTATTCAATCACTCCAAGATTAGATTGGGATTCAAAAAATTACAAAGGAAATAAATAATTAGCCAACATATTTATTAGTTTGTTATAATGAAATAGGAAAATAATCCAATACTAGTCAGCTCTCTGGGGCTCAAAAGACCAGCACATCCCCAAATGTTCTTTCTGTTGTGAATGGACAAAGCCCCTCTCAGCTGATCCTTTGGTGAGCATCACTTTGTTCTGGACACAGAGTTCAGGGTCACCCAGAGTGGTCTCCTTTGGACGTCAACTTCAAACCAAGTTCAAGCTCAAGAGGACTAGATCCAGGAGGCCAGAGAGCAATGGGAAACTTGTACTGCAACCATGGAAATCAATTTTGAGGGAAATCACTTGGAAGGGTAAAAAAAAAAAGTCTGATGCCTGCAGCTATACTGATGGCTGAAAAAGACAGAGTACAGGAGGGGAAGAAGAAAGTGAAGGGTGGGAGGAAGGAAGTGAAAGGTAAAAGGAAACAGGAGAAAGAACCTCAAGGACGCTGAAAGTGAAATAGACTGTGCCTTAGTTTCAGCAGACAGGTCAATTCCCACTAGCCAAGCAGGTCAGCACATCTAGTGTCTAGGACTAATTTTAGTAGCTCCAAATACTTGGACACTGATGTCTTCACAAATAGGCTATTTGGATGAGTGAAGCAGCTACTACCTAAAAAAGCAAAAGACATCCTCTGCAGTATAGGCATGTCACTAGAACAACCAGAGTTTGTAACCTGGGGCCACTGGTTAACTTGCTTTTTTGCTTGATGGGCAGAAAGCATATAGTTCTGGGCATCCAGGAATCACCCTTGAGGTGCCTGAGAGTTTTCTCCTTTGGAAAAGACTGATCAAAATAAAAAAATTTCAGACGTAAGCGTATGAAAGGAGGAAAGGAAGAGGGAGAGGAAGAGGAATGGGAAAGAGAGGGAGAAAACAAAACAGAGATTAAAAGAAGGATTGAAACTAAGTTCTGGGAGATCAAAAGTAAAGGCTTAGGTCACAGGGACACTAGCTATGAACTCTATTCCAGAAAAAGAACAGCTGGTTCCCTGAATTGCAAGGGGATGTGTCATTTACATGCCAAATCTCTATCACAGATGGCCTTATTTGTTGTCAAATCTGATTCATATTAAGAGCTTTACAATTCAACACGGATTTGCAAAGTCTCTGATTCTATACTTTTTCAACATGTTTGAAATATGTACTACATTTAAAATACATGTTATTTGCAATTCTTTTAGGAATATTTTCAAAATATGACAAACATGCAATTTTTAACTATGAATATAAAAACTTCAAAATGATCATGGAAGAAAAGTCATCAAATTAAATACTGTGAGAATTAAACAAAAAAAGAAGTTCCCCATCTAAAACCCCAAGTGTCCAGGAAGAGCACAAGCTGCCCAAACATCACAGTCTCTAGGCTCTTCTTTGGAACTACCTGTCTCAGTCCCTGGAACAAATTGTCTTCTCAGTGGCTTTCCACACTTGGTAAGAGAATTAAAGCAACCTAAGGTGATGATGGTAAAGGTACTAACTAACCCTAACTCTTCATAAGTTGCCTAAGAAGGTTTAAGTCAGCCTTTGAAAAACAATTTAAAACAAAGTTAAAATTTTTCCCTCTAGGCATTTAGAAGTCTGATACTCACTGTCACCAACCCTTCAATCGAATAAAAGTCTCATTAAAATGATTAGAAGCAAATTATCCTTCTGTAAGTTATATTTATAAAAATATAAAGTGTCACATTGAAACTTTTTATAGACTTGTCACCAAAATAAAATTGAATACTTTAAAATTTCTCAGAAGTTATATGCCAATGTTTTATATTTATTTTACTTGATTTTAGTAACTTCATTTTAATTAAAAGCTTCAAATGTCTATATCAAGCAACTTGTAACTTTTAAATCAGGAAAAACAGTTACTGCTTATTAAGTGTTTTTGTTTTTTTAGGCTTTATCTACTACAGGCGTTGGGGTCAGGTTTATGAATTATAGAACAGTAAGAAGTCTCAGGCACTTAGAAAAATGGCAGTCCTAGGGGTGCCAAAGAGCAACCAGTGTTTTCAGTGCAGATATGGTGACAGCTACTCTTCAGAGAGTTCCAGATGTCCGCACCTATCTAGTGCCTGACAAATGCTTCCTACCGCTCCTCTGGGGTCCAGGAGGCATAACAATCACCCATGTACAAGGGCATAATAACAAAATACACCTTCATCAGGTCTAAATTAAGCTCCAAATGAATATATATTCTGGAAATATCTAGTTTTGTATGCTATAATAAAAATTGTATTCAAAATGAAACAAACCCCTCAATTCACACTTATCTTGAGACATACATCTCAAAGTTTAAATGTTTAAAAAGAAAGCAATTGATATTTTTTATGGTTGATAACAAACTACAAATTTGTCTAGGGGAAGAAATCTCAAAATGTTTAACAAAAGAGCTGTGATAAGAGATAAAGAACACAGTAGTCACTGTCTAAAGATCCAGAGGGGGAGATACAGCTTGTCCCTGAGCCCACATTTCCAGCTATGTGTGCTGTGACTACAGTTATAAACAATGGATACTGTGTCGGCGCACAGAAAAACAAACAATAGGTCTTTTTCTGAATGTATCTGTAGGAAGAACATACAAATTGGTCAACAAGGGAACTGAAATGATCCTTGTATTCTTTGTAAAAATAATACTTTAAGGTTCCTTTGCAAGAATGTCCATATTCTTTCCCACTGTGCATCTTAGTTTCCTTCATTCACTATAGAATTTTTCCCAACTTGCACCTGGTTTGACCAGTCAGCTGGCTTCTGAGGATTCTCCTCATTTTATTCCCCTCAGCCACCAGAGACTCTGGACAGCTGCACAATTGTGCTCTCTTTAGTTATAAATGCAAGTTTGTGACATCCTCTGCTTGACTCAGTTAAATACAGAATTAATTGAAATCAATTCAGCTATTCCCCAGTGCTTAGCTGCTGAAACAGTCCTGGTAGGGAGGGAATAAGAGAGAGAGAGACAGGGACAGAGACACAGAGAGACAGAGACACAGAGAGAGACAGAGACAGAAACAGAGAGAGACAGAAACAGGGAGACAGACACAGAGAGAGACAGAAACAGAGAGAGACAGAGACAGAGACACAGAGAGACAGAGACAGAGAATATGAGAGAGAGAGAGAGAGAGAGAGAGAGTGAGGAAGGAGGAAGGGGAGGGAGGGAGGGTGAGAGAGATAAAAGAGATCCTCCTGAAGCTTACAGTATACTCAGGGGGGTAAAATATACAGGTAATATAAGCAAGGTAGATTGCGTGCTTCCTACCATAGGAGATGATCATAGAAAATTATATGTTAGTTCACAGAAAAAAAGATGGGTGGAAATTTTAAAGAATTAGAAAATCTTAAACAATTTTGAGGCAGAAGGATTTTGTGACTGGAGGTGGGAGATAAACAGTAGGAGCAAAAGTATAAAGTCCACAGATAAGTCTTCTGGGTTAAATGGAATCCAAAGTGCTCATCTGAGAGGAATGGGAGACACAGTATAGAGAAAATCAGAGGTTCTTCTACTGGACCCATAAAGCCCTGGAGGTTGGAGAATGCTTACAAATGATGTAAATGAATGCCTTCACTGTAGAGAGGACAGCCCTATCCACAGAGGGGCAGTGACACCTGCAGATGGTACAGAAAGTGGCCCACATCAAACTGATGTAGAGGTCCAGATGGGAAGATGCAGTCTGACTAGGGCAGTCTAGCAGAGGAGGGAAAATGTGAGGTCAGATGATACAGAGATTTGATGCCAAGGTGAGAAATTTGATTCGGAGGTTGAGAGGGCATTTGACTTTTATTACTGCTTTTTAAAAATTTTTTTTGAAATACTAGCATTACTAGATATTTTATGCAGGTGTCTTGCACTTTGCTCTAAGGATTAATTACTAGTCCTGTTTCTAACTTGAATTGGAACAGCAATTTTTCCCAAGCCATTGAGATGATAACAAGTAAGTAATATTTTAAATTCGACCTATAAAAAATGCCAAGTGAGTGCTCTCTGAAGGGAGTTGTTCCTGAGAGATGGTTTGGGTAATAAATAGTTTGTATGTGAAAGTATCCCAGGAGCCCTATAAAGGCATCCTTGAGAGTACTGATGTGTCCATGATTAACAAAAGACAAAATAAGATGGAAATATTCAGTGAAGGAAGACTAACTTGGGTCTGATGATATCTTTTGAGGTAGGCTGACAAAGCTTTTGAACATAAAAAAAGAACCCTGCTCTTTTGCCTGATTCTAGTTCTAGGCTATATGACAAATTTTACTGTGGTTCTAAACAGAAATTCAGTTGTTCTCATTAACTTTGATTCTCACATATATTTTTGACCTTTGAGATCCAATTAGCAGGAATGCATGGACCAGATCATTTTTACTTTCTCTGAAAAATATATTCAAATTTCATAAGGAAGCATGTTCTAGAAGGTCCCCTGAACTGTTTGGTAGATCCTTCAGATCATTTCTAGACAGGCCTCTCACCTTCCCAGTTACTGCAATGCACCGGCCCTTTGCTGAAAAGCCCGAGACTCTTTCTGTGCGGTCTGTCCAAGTGCTCATCTGATACCAACCTGGGCAGCAGCCTAGTTGTTCCCTAACTTGTGTTTTTACTGTAGAAACCTTACATTCAAGCATTTGGTTCAAGGTACAATGCTGCTGCAGAAGCACAATATTATGGCTCCTGCTTGTGAAGAATAGTCATAATGCATGTGTAGGTGTTGGGGGACGTCAAGTTTAACATAAGAATGTTTATTCTGTCCTGTAAAATTCTATTTATATTATATTTAGGCAAGTTTCCTGTTCCTGACATCTTAGAAACCCACTTTCTTCTACTGGATTGACATTGTCTACTTGGAATTATCTTTCTTATTTTTATATTCTCTTACTTCTACTTCATATAGATGAATTATATCACTTTGTAGTGTTATCAGATACAACCTACAAAAATAAGTGACAGGCTGCCTGGGAGCCTAACCATGAGAGCATGAACTGAGAAACAGCAAGCAGCATGTCCTGGGGTGATCAGTGCGTCAGCATTTACATAAACAGGGACAGTGAATGCAGGCCTTGTCAGTCATGGGCATTTGACTCATGGCACAGGGAGTAGCTCTCTACTGATCCTGAAGCTTGACTGCCACATAAACACACTTTCACAAAACTCACTTGTGTCTGCCCCAAAGAAACCCAAATGAAGGTAGATTGTTGAGGGGCTATGACGTAAAATCTCTTAATAGAAAATGAATAGAATGTGGTGCTATTTCATGTAAAGGGGAACATGGGAGAGACCAGCAATCTGTAAACTAAACGCTGGAGAAAACATTTGCGACAAAAATAGTTGGGAATGACATTCAGCTTTTAAAGGTATTAGATAATAAATGAGCAGAGCACGAAACATCTAGCTCACTTCCATTTTTCTTTATTATGTCATATAATAAATGCTCAGGGAGCAGTGATAGATAACTCTTTTCTCCATTGTTCTATCAGAGATTCTCACAACACTGTGCTAACAAACTGGCCAAATGTCCACTTATAGAATTGCACTGCTTCAAATGAAAATTAGCTATTGCAGCTATTATGCATTTGTGAGCAAAACTCTTATCAGTTCATCTCATGCCTGACTTCTCTCCAACAAAATTATGTTAGACATGGAACTTAGCGGCAAGGATGATGCTTCCTTTGATCATACAAAGGAGCTTTGTACATGAATTATAGATCTCCACTTGAATTTGTTTTGGCAAAATGTTTTCTGAAATATTATTCTATTTCACTATTCCCCCAATCATCTTTGACATTTTTTACAATTATCCTCTCATGTCATATTAGGCTAAAAGGGCGTCTACTTTTGAAAGTAAGACTATATGGATTGCTTACAGGATGGATAAAAATGTAAAAGATGTTTTTCAGGTTCTAGCATGTATTTCTTAATTGTTTTCAGTAAATACAAATGAATAGCATTTAAAAAGCTCCCAAGTTCATGCTCTCTCTATGTAAAAGAATCATTTCCTATTACTGAATGATGTCTGTATGGACACTGATTGCCATTTTTCAAACCTCATACAGCAACAAATGTACAAAGTGAGGTATGTACTAGATTGCAATCGCAAACACTAAGAGAATTTTAGTGTAATGATATAACAAAAATGAAACCAGACAAACATGGAAGAGGTCATTTAAAGAAAATTGTTAGGCAGCCTTTTAGAAGTATAGAACCAAAGTCTCCTCACATTTTGAACCTAGAAAAGATCTTTCTGTTGACACCAATCCTTTCCTGTGACTCCAGTTTCCCAAGGGAAGACCCTTCAGATGTGAATAGTAGTGGCCTGGTTCTTATAAAGGAAGAACAGCATCAAATTTGTATATTATAAGATCATTTCCAAGACAGCATCTTAGGTTTTATTCTCTAGCTTCAGGTGTTTTGTTTTGTTTTTGTACTGGGAACTGAACTCAGGATCTTGTACTTGCTGAGCAGGCACTGTGCCACTGAACTATATTCCTGGCTCTATGTGTACACGATGTAGAGTTAGTAATCAATTATTTTGACCAGGCACAGGTTTGGGGTATCAAAACAATTTATGCAGTCACAAATCATTTCAATACTGATGAAACATTTGGTAAATGTGTATTATATATAAACCAAAGAAAATAATTACTTGAGAGAGATTTTTGTGTATAGAAAATGATGGTTTTAGGGCTCCTGTCTCCCTGATGTTATGAAATAAGCCAAGGCTGTACTTGGGGACTCTATTTGTACAGATCACATAATTTTATTTAGGAAAACATATTCATCTAAGTACATACAACACCAGCATAGCTGAAAGATGATAATTAGAATAAAAATAGTATAGTAAATTATCTTTTAAAGAGATATAATCACTGTAGGCTCTGAACTTCTTCTTTATTTATTTCCTACCTCATTGAACAGTAGGAATTTTAAAAAATATCTATTGTATGAGAGGCCTGAACTAGATTCTAGGAATACGAAGATAAGCAGAAAGAGCCTCTGCTTCCAGGGAGCTTTCCAGGCAGTATCACAGGCAGGGTGTTTGATAGCCATGTGATGGCATGTACCAGGTGCAGCAGTACAAGTTGTGTGTAGTAATGCAGCAGTTTCTGTCTGTGATTCTGAAGTTTTCTCCCAGAGAAAGACATTTAGGGAGGAAGAGTAGAAATCTAATAAATAATGAAGGATAAATTCAGTACAGGTGAGGAACAGAGTGGTGGTCAAAAGATATTTACTGAACTGAATTACAGCAAATTAAATGGGTACAAGTGAACATTGCGAGCTGGGGGCAGAGTCACCTATAGCATGGTCTGCAATGTGCCATTCCACTGGCCGTGAGATAGCATGATGTGTCCAGGTGGAGGTTGCCAAAAATGGGCCAATGGAATCAATATCACAAATTCTTATATAAAATGGTAGTGATTTGACAGGGGCACAGAAAGATGAAATTGTTCCTCACCCAGGCCAAACACATTCTGAGGAGAGAGGGGTATATGTGTGCAGGGTGCTATGGTTTCTGTCTGAATGTCTCCCTAAAGCCTCATGCTGTCATGAAGTCAGGCTTCTAGAGTTTGTGATGGATTCATGGTCTAGCACTGAAATTATGGATGTGAGTGCAACACCTACCCTAGAGTCAGTAACCTACATACAATATAAGGGACAGAAAGAGTCTACTCTGGGACTCCTCCCTTTTGGTTCTTGTTGCTTTTGGTTTCTTCTACCACCATAAACTGTTGCCCTCTGCCTAGAGCCATGCTGTTTTGGACCCAGCAGATTATGGACTGAAACTTTCATAAACTGTGAGCTAAATAAACATTTCCCCCCTTAACTGTGGGTACTGGATATTTTGTTTTATCAGTGAGAGAAAAATAAACAACACAGAATTTGGTACCAAAAGTAGGGTCATTGCTGTGATTATACCTGACCATGTAGTTCAAGAGCCTGTGGAAATGCTTGTGGGAATAGTTTGGAAAGATTTAGAGATGTTACCTGAAAGGGTAGAGCTGGAATACCTTAGGCTGTTCTGTATGGGAGATTCTGGTCAGAGCTCAGAAGGCCAGAAGGCTGATAGAAATCTTGCTGATAAAGACTGAGATTGGGAGGTTTCTTCTGGGAAGGACTACATTGGTTGTTGGAGTTCAGATGAGTTGTGATATGACTTGGTAGAAAGTTTGTCTGCATTTTGCTCATGTTTGAAGACTTTGCTTGAGACTGAGGTTGAGGGTGATGGACAAATTAATGTGGCAAAGTAACTTCAAGGCAGTCTAATGTTGAAGCAGTGTCATGGCTATTGTTGGGAGCCTTTAACCAGACTTATTTTTTTTTTTATTTAAAGAAAAAAATTGAAACAGAAAGAGGGTAGAAATAATGCAAAATCTCAAAAACAAAGCAAAACAAAAAAAAGTGGTAACCAGTAAGAAATCACTAGTTGATAATTACATATTTTCCTCTTAGAAGTAGTTGTTCAAGTTACAAAAGTAAAGCCTAAAAAGTGGACATCCAAACAGTGAGACTGCAATCAGTTTTGTTCATCCAGCCAACAAAAAGTTTAGCAACATGGTTATCAATCCCACACACTCAAACATACATGCAGTTATATCATTTAGAATACTTTTCCTCTCTTTTTCTTTACAATAACTATAATCCATTCTCATAAACTACTTAGAAGGTCTACACATGTATAAGTCTCTACACGTATACCTAGCCTTTCTGTATTAGAGGGAGAAACAAATCAAAACAAGTCAACAACTCAAATTCCTAGAGAAACACAAAATGAAAAGGACATATAAAACCACAATACTAGGTGACCTACAGTAGTTACTATGATGTCTCTTGTTGTTTGCAATAAAATTGTCTATATTTTCAAACATAGTATAATTAAACTTAGCATTTCATTACACTATTAATAAAATATAAACATTGGAGATATTATAGGACTTCAAAGGCAGTTAATAATCAAACCAGAATGGGTATCCTATTGAATCTTGTCATCTTCAGAGTAGTTGCCTCTACTCTCAGATTTGATACTCTCAAGCATTCCAGATTCAAATAAAATCAGTCAAGATAAAACAGTGATATAACCAATCTTCTCTGTCTTATCTCTGCTATGCTAGTTTTCTGTCACTGTTGTTTGTTTACTTTTCTCCTTCATTTCACTGTCTGCTCCTTTCTTTGAGGCCTTTCTGCCATTGTTCCTGGAACCCTGGTGATTTTCTTCTCTCTCTCTAGAATGTCCTTCAGTATTCTTTGCAGGGTTGGATTGGTGGTCACAAACTCCCCCAGTTCCTCTTTGTCATGGAAATATCTTGTCTCTCCATTAATTTTGAGAGACAGTTTTGCAGGGTACATCATTCTGGGTTGGAG